>JALIGW010000046.1:945000-1072500 GCA_023053685.1 Diadophis punctatus similis
TCTCAACATTCTTTTTGCATTGTGGACCAAAACTGGATGCAGTATTCCAAGTGTGGCCTTGCCAAGGCATTATAAAGTGGTATTAACACTTCACGTGATTTTGATTCTATCCCTCTGTTAATGCAGCCTAGAACTGTGTTGGCTTTTTTGGCAGCTGCTGCACACTGCTGGCTCATATTTAAATGGTTGTCCACTAGGACTCGAAGATCCCTCTCACGGTTACTACTGTTGAGCAAGGTACCACATATACTGTACCTGTGCATATATCTATATTTATTTATTTATTTGTGAGATTTATATACCGCCTCACAGTGCAAGCACTCTCTAAGGTCTAAGCGGTTTACACCAGTCAGCAATGTATATTTATATTGCCCCCAACAATGTGGGTCCTCATTTTAGCTACCTCTAAAATGGTAGAGGGAAGGATGGAAGGCTTTAGAAGGATGGAAGGCTGAGTCAACCTTGAGCCGGTGAGATTTGAACCGCTGACCTGCGGATCATAGTCAGCTAAAGTGGCCTGCAGTACTGCCTCTAATCGCTGCGCCACCGTAGCTTAATGGGGAAGCCAAATTCACTCAGCAAACGTGTTACTAAATTAACAACTGAAGAGATTCATTTAACAAATGTGCCAAGGAAGGTCGTAAAATGGGGCAAAAAATTCACTTAACAAATGTCTCGCTTATCGACAGAAATTTCTGGCTCAATTGCGGTCGTAATTTGAAGACTACCTGAATTTGCAAAGGTGCAAAATAGGGACTTGCGGTGGAAGGTCCAACTTTACTCAATCCTTCCGTCGCAGGAGAGAACATTATACACAAATCTTTTTCCGGGTAAATCCGCTGTATTTCTTATACCAACCTGGCAACCGGAGATTTCAAGCCTCGACTTTTGAGAGCAGAGTATTAGTAAGAGATTAGAAGCTGCACATTTTTAAAGATCCAGGAAGCTATTTAGTCTATCTACCTCCTTGTTCGCTAGGCAGACTGGCAGTTTTCCAAGCGCCGGGGCAGGAATAATCAGGGATTGGCCAGAGATGCGGCAGAATCTCCAGACTTAACCTGGTTTGCCTCGGAAATGGTCCCAAATCAGGCTGAGGAAACGTGCTTTCTGGTGGAGATCTTTTAAATGGCCATCTCATTTCGTCACTCTACTTCCAACCAAGGCAATGAAAGAATATTTGCTATAGACTGGAGAACAGTATTACCTAGGACCGTGATGGCGAACCTATGACACGCGTGCCACAGGGGGCACGAAGAGCCCTCTCTGCGGGCACGCGAGCTGTCGCCCCAGCTAAGCTCCACCGCGCAAGCGCCTCCTGCTGGACAGCTGATTTTTGGGTCTCTACCACGCATGCGCAGGGGGGCGGGGCACATGTGGGAGACATGCATACGTGGGGGGTCGCACGTGCATGTGTAGGGGGACAGGGGGGTCACGTATGCATGCGCTGGGGTAGTGCAGGAGGGTGCGGGCATGTGCATGCGCTTTCGGCACGCAACAACAAAAAGGTTAGCCATCACTGACCTAGGATGATTGCTTACTACTTCCTGAGCTGAGATTTAAGCAACTGATAGCCTGGAAGAAAATTAAGTTTTCCCAAGACTTTAATTGGGCTAGCACAGTTTTATTTCTTTATTATTTCTTTTGTTTATGTATCTCCCGCCTTTATTACAAATAACTCAAGGTGGCGAACATATCCAACCCACCTTCCCTCCTCCTACTTCCTGCTCAACAACAACCCTGTGAAGCGGGTCGGGCTGATTGGCCTAAAATTGAACAGCTGGCTTTCGTGGCTGAGGCAGAATTAGAACTCACTGTCTCCCGCTTTCTAGCCTATTACCTTAGCCCAGAGGTGGGGAACTATGGCCCCTTTATCATATGACTTGTGGACTTCAACTCCCAGAATTCCTGAGGGAACTATGGCCTCTTTATGACTTGTGGACTTCAATTTAATTCTGGGAGTTGAAGTCCACAAGTAATAAAGGGGCCATAGTTCCCTCAGGAATTCTGGGAGTTGAAGTTCACAAGTCATAAAGGGGCCATAGTTCCCTCAGGAATTCTGGGAGTTGAAGTTCACAAGTCATAAAGGGGCCAAGTTCCCTCAGGAATTCTGGGAGTTGAAGTCCACAAGTCATAAAGAGGCCATAGTTCCCTCAGGAATTCTGGGAGTTGAAGTCCACAAATCATAAACGGGCCATAGTTCCCCACCCGGGCATACACCAAACTGAACCACTTAATCATTAGAGTAGACCAAATTTAGATTTTTTTTAAAGGGGAGGGTGTAGTTTATAGACAATGCTTTTACTACTCTTTCAAAGACCCAAATGGAAGTTAACAACTGGCCAGGATATCTTGTTACAAATAGTCCTCGACTTACAACAGTTCATTTAGTGACCATTCAAAGTTACAATGGCACTGAAAATAGGTGACTCATGACCGTTCTTCAGTTACAACTTTTGCAGCATCCCCATGATCATATGATCAAAATTCAGATGCTGGGCAACTGCGTTCATACTTATGACCGTTGCAGTGTCCTGGGGTTGCAACCTTCTGACAAGCAAAGTCATTGGGGAAGCCAGATTCACTTCACTGCCACGTTACTAACTTATCAACGGCAGTGATTCACTTAACAATGGTGGCAAGCAATGTCGTAAAATGGGCCAAAACACATGTAACACATTCTCACTTAACCACAGAAATTTTGGGCTCAGTTGTGGTCGTAAGACGAGGACTAATAGACCTCAACTTATAGCTATTTATTTAGTGACCATTCAAAGTTACAACCACCCTGAAAAAAGTCACTAATGACCGTTTTACACACTTGCAACCACCTCCAGTCACGTGATCAAAATTCGGATGCTTGGCAACCGGTTCATAGTTATGAGGGTGGCAGTGTTCATGGGGTCATGTGATCACCTTTTGCGGCCTCCTGACAAGCAAAGCCAATGGGGAAACCAGATTCACTTCAGAACTGTGTACTAACTTAACAACCGCAGTGATTCGCTTAACAGCTTTGGCAAGAAAGGTCGTAAAAGGGGACAAAACTCACTTAACAACTGTCTCGCTTAGCAACAGATATTTTTGGGCTCAATTGTGGGTTGTAAGTCAAGGAGTATCTGTATAATAAAATGATTAGTCTTTAAGGGGCCATGTTGTTTTTCTTTAGGTATGCAACTTGGGAGCGCAAACGATGAGATTTATGGAGGCAGGGAAAATAAATAACATCCTTGCCTTGTATTTTCTAAAATCTAGCTATCCTACTGGATCTTGAAGTCATACCAGAGGTGGATTCAGACCGGTTCGCCCGAACCAGTAGCAAACCGCTGGTGACATCACGATGATGTCACGGAACCGGATCAGTCAGTGTCAGTCCGTGGGTACCACCATCTTTTTTTTGAATTTTTTTTTTAATTCCGGGTTTTTTCTTCTTCTGAGCATGTGCAAAAGCCAAGTTTCCGGCACTGCACATGCGTCACCATCTTGTTTTCGGCCTTTTTTCTTTTTTGGAATGTTTTCAGATTTTTTTGCACTGCGCATGCGGCGCGGGAGGAAGCGAACTGGCAGCCAGGTAAGTTAGAACCCACCCCTGGGTCATACCACCAATGAATCGCTAAGAATACTTTCTGGCAACCATGCATGGAGAACTGAGTTCCAGGTAACATGACAGCTATTGAAATAATAATGGTTGCCAGAGATTTCCATCGCTGGGAGGCTGCCTCTTCAGCACATGGAGACAGAGGTGGGCCAGATGTTCTTAAAAGGGCTGGTGTGCCGGAACAAGCTCCTCCACCAATAATCAAAACTGGGAAAGACTATAACTTAGTGGCAGAACAAATCACAAGTTCAGCCTCTAACATCGTTGGATAATATTGGGAAGGAGGCTGGTGCAGAACTGTGTTCAGTTCTGGATCAGTGATGCAGGAAGGACTATTTCATAGTGAGGTATTCCAAGTTTGAAAAGGCCTGTAGAACACAGAATAATAGGGCTGGATGGGACCTTGGAGGTCTTCTAGCCCAACCCCCTGCTAAAGCAGGAAACCCTATATCCGTGATGGCGAACCTATGGCACGTGCCAGAGGTGGCACGCAGTGCCCTCTCTGTGGGCATGCGCGCCGTTGCCAGCTGCTCTTCTGGTTTCTAGTGTGCACATGCGTGCCAGCCAGCTGGACTTCGCGGGCGCCAGAGCACTGAAAACGGCCCAAAAAACGGTCCAAAACCAGCCTGAAAACAGAGCCCCCAAAACAGCCAAAAAAACAGGCATGTGCGTGCCGGCCAGCTGGTCTTTAGGTTTCCGGCGCTCAGGCGCGCGCACATGCACACACATGCACACGTGTTCCTGTTTGGGCATTTGGTGCAGAAAAGGTTTGCCATCACTTCCCTTTATCATTCTGGCCAAATGTTTGTCCAGTCTCTTCTTGAAAAGCCCCAGTGATGGAGCACTCACAGCTTTCAAAGGTAAGCCATTCCATTGATTAACTGTGTTCTCACTGTCAGGAAATATCTCTTTAGTTCTAGGTTGGAGCTTTCTTTAACAATCTTCCACCCATTTTTTTCTTGTTCTGCCCTCGGGCGTTTTGGAGAACTGGTCAACCCCTTCTTCTCTACGACAATATGGGAAGACTGCCATCAAATCACCCTTAGTCCTTCTCTTCATTAGACTTGATTTAGAATCATCAGGACCAGAATCTTAATTTCTCTTTTTTATATATTTTTTTAAAAATAATTCCCCTCACATCCTGGACACAAACTGTTTCAACTCCTACCCTCAAAACGACGCTATAGAGCACTGCACACCAGAACAGCTAGACACAAGGAGTTTTTTCCCGAACGCCATCACTCTGCTAAACAAATAATTCCCTCAACAGTGTCAAATTATTTACTAAGTCTGCACTACCGGTACTATTAATCATCTCATCGTTCCCATCACCCATCTCCTCCCACTAATGACTGTGTGACTGTAACTTTGCTGCTTGTATCCTTACAATTTATATTGACTGGTTCCTAATATGATTTTATTGCTTATTTGTACCCGGACTATCATTAAGTGTTGTGCCTTATGATTCTTGACGAACGTATCTTTTCTTTTATGTAAGAAAAGTGCATATGCACCAAGACAAATTCCTTGTGTGTCCAATCACACTTGGCCAATAAAAAAATTCTATTCTATTCTATTCTATTCTATTCTATTCTATTCTATTCTATTCTATTCTATTCTATTCTATTCTATTCTATTCTATTCTATTCTATTCTATTCCAGAGGTCTTCTAAGAAAGGCTAAGAAAGACCCTTGTTGAAAATCCTGCAAGCTTGCTGATCGGTAATTTACGGTGAGATCCCGAGGAATCAAAACTCAGCAAATTACAATTTTCTTACTATGAGTTACAGGGCAAGATCAGCTTACCTGATGCTGATATTGGTGTCCTACAGCAATCTCAGAAGTTGACTGAGCTTGGAGATGAGTCTTCACCTGGAGAGGGGATTGGAGAAAAGTCACTTTCCTAAGAAACAACATATCAGGAAGATGCATTCAAAACTGACCTTGATTTGTGCTTCTCCCAGCAATGCGTTACTCTCTTCCGTTTTCGTTCTATTAATAAAGCAGCGAAAGGCTCGTGTTCAAAGCTGCTTTAAAGCCAGAGGAAGGACATTCTCACACAGTCGGTGAAAACCAGCACAGTAGCAAATCTGGTTACTTGTAAAAGTACAGGGACAGGTGGAAAAACAAGCAACCAAGCAGCCCAATTTACACAGCGGTTAGAATGCAGCCCTGCAGGCTAACTCACTGCTCGCTCCAGCGAATTTGATTCTGAGCGGTTCAAGGTTGACTCAGCCTTCTGAGGTCAGTGAAAATGGGAACCCAGATTGTTGGGGGCAATAGGCTGACTCTGTAAACCACTTAGAGGGGGCTAAAAGAGCACTGCATAGCGGTATGTAAGGCCAAGTGCAATTGCTATAGCTATCAGGAAATATTTTTGATGACTGCTGTGTTTTTCTTTCTTTCTTTCTTTCTTTTTTAAAAAAGCCCGCATTGGATTTATTTGCAAAAATCATTCTTTATCCCTGGATTCTAAAAGGCAGAAATCTGCCTAGCAACTCTGGAATGAAATTTAGACATCATTTTAAAAAATTTTAGACATCATCTAGAATAGAGTAGGATAGAATAGAATAACAGAGTTGGAAGGGATCTTGGAGGTCTTCCAGCCAACCCCGTTTAGACAGGAAACCCTACACCACTTCAGACAAATGGTTATCCAACATCTTCTTAAAAACTTCCAGTGTTGGAGCATTCACAACTTCTGGAGGCAAGCTGTTCCACGGATTAATTGTTCTAACTGTCAGGAAATTTCTCCTTTGTTCTAAGTTGTTTCTCTCCTTGTTTAGTTTCCACCCTCCTTGATTAGATTCCACCCTGCTTCAACTCCTTGATTAGTTTCCATCTAAAATTCAATTTAGACAGAAATGAAGGGGGGCGGGTCGGCAATTTCTCTGTTATTCTAATGCTTCTGGGCTTAAGACCCACCAGATACAGGGGGCTGCTCACAGTGGCACTTGCGGCGCCAGCCAAAGCTCCTGCCAGGGTGGCCCGCAGCGGGCTGACCCGTCCGTCCCGGTTGTGGATGTAGCCCTCGGATTCCGCTATCCCGTAGGTGCCTAAACGGATGCCGTTAAAGCCAAACTGATAGAACAGGGCAGTTGAAAGTCCTCGTTGGAGAGCTGCCAGCCCGTCCACCCGTCCGATGGTGTAGAAGGCGTGGAAGACGTTACGGTAATGGCGGGTGTAGGTGCCAGGGGCACGGAGCTCTCCCTGGAGCTGCATCCGGGTCTTCACCACTTCCAGGGGGTTGGTAAAGAGGCAGGCCCCACAGGCAGCCACCCCACTGAGAAGAAAGTCCATTACGGGGGTGGGTGGGTGTTGTCAAGGGAGCTGGAAGAGAAAAGAGAAACTATGGAGGTAGGGTAACCCAGGCCTTTCAAAAGGTGGAGAAGCCAAGAAGGTGAAGGGCCAGTGGAAGGGTCTAAGGAGGCACAGCAAGGAGGACCCACCCCAGGTCCTCAGAGGGCCAGAAGAAGTGGAAAGTCAAGAGGAAGGAAGATGGAAGGGAGAAGAAAGGGCAACTATAACAGAGAAGATCGCTCCATCATCATCATCATCATCCGGAAGACCAGGAGGAGGAAGGTGAGGAGGAAGAAGAAAGCGGTGTTACCATCAGGGTCCCGGGTGGCTCCTAGGAGAGGATGAAGAAACATGAGAAGCAGAAACCCAGGATCAAAAGAACCCAGGTCAGCAAAAGAAGTGCCAGAGAAGAAGCCAAAGGGTGGTGAAGACCTCCGCCGCAGCAGTGTGTGTGTGTGAGAGAGAGAGAGACCAGGGACAGTTAACCCACAACGAAGGTTTTTATGGAAGCGCTCTCCCGTGCCGGTGGCCCCGGGCAACGCAGGGCTGGGAAATCCGGGATCGCGGATCTTCGAGCAGCCGGAGGGATTCGGAGCCACAATCGCGGGTGATATCCAGACGATGATCCCGGCTTCTTTCAGGCGGCCGGGGCGCAAAGGCGAGGAGGCTGCGGCGGGGAAAGCATCCTTCCTGAGGGATTGTGTGTGTGTGCGCGCGCGCCGACCGGCAACCCGCTTTCCCCTCCCCTCTAGGTCCCCGCCGAGGCCACGCCCTCAACCGGCGGGGAGCCGGCCAACGGCTGCCCCCGCTTCCCACCACGTCACGCCCCCGCGCGCGCCGTGGGGGCTTTTTTATTTTATTTTATTTAACGCCGCTTTCCCGCAGCTGCGAAGGTAGCCGGCTTGCCTTGCTTTATGAATGAAAGCGGGGAGGGGAGGGGAGAGAGAAGTCGGGGGGCGAGGACGGGAGGCGGAGGGAGGGAAGACAGGCTGAGGTTCCGATCCGAGAATCTGGATGGAGCCCGAGAGGCTTGGAAGGGTGGGGGGTGGAGAGGGGGCGACCGGTGCGCACCGGCTGGCTCGGCAGAGCGGCTTGAACCGGCTCAAAGGAAAGACCTCCGGGTTGCGCCGGCCCGACGCGTTTAGCATGAATCGCGTTAATCCGAGGTGGTTCAAATGCTCTTAGGGCTTGAAGCGGGTCAGCCTCGGGCTCTCGCTCTCTCCCTCCCTCCCTCCCCTCCCTCTCCCCCCCTCCCCCTCCCCTCTGCCACCGCTCCCTCCCTACCTCTCCTTCCCCCTCCCCTCCCTCCCTCCTTCTCCCTCTCTCCCCCTCCGTCCCTCTCCCCCTCCCTTCCTTTCTCCCCCTCTCCCTCCTTCCCCTCCTTCCCTCTCTCCCCCTCCTTCCCTCTCCCTCTCCCTTCCTTTCTCCCCCTCCTGCCCCACTCTCCCTTTATTTATTTGTGAGACTTATATACCGCCTCAAAGTGCAAGCACTCTCTAAGCGGTTTACACCATTAAGCAATGTATATATTTACATTGCCCCCAACAACCTGGGTCCTCATTTTACCTACCTCGGAAGGATGGAAGGCTGAGTCAACCCTGACCCGGTTAGATTTGAACTGCTGATCACAGTCAGCTAAAGTGGCCTGCAGTACTGCACTCTAACCGCTGCGCCACCTCGGCTCTTTGCTCTTTCTCCCTCCTTTCTCCCCCTCCTCCTTCCCCTCCTTCCCTCCCTCCCCCTCTCTGGGTTTAAGAAGTGACTAAACAAGTCACTTATCTGAAATGGTATAGGATAGGTTCTCCCTGCTTGAGCATGGGGTGGGGGGAGAGGGAAGCTGGACTAGAAGACCTTCCAAGGTCCCTTCCATCTCTCTACCATTCATTCTGCATCTCGTGGGAATTGCGTGCAGCCGGGTTTGGCTGAATGGGCGCACCAACTCTGCTTTCTGGAGAATGGGCACCTGACAGGAGTCGAGAAGGGGGTATGGGTAATCCTCGATTTACAACCACCATTGAGCCCTGAATTTATGTTGCTAAAATGAGAAATCTGTGAAGTGACTTTCGTCCTAGTTTACTACTTGTCTTGCCTCGTTTGTTCAGTGAATCGCAAGTTAGTAGCTCGGTTGTTAAGCGAATCTGGCTTCCCCATTGACTTGGTCACAAAAGATGTTCCCATGACCCTAGGACGCTAAAACCGTCGTCAATATGAACCAGTTGTCTCAAGCATCTAAATGTAAATCACGCGACCATGGGGAATGCTGCAACGGTCCCAAGGGTGAAAAATGGTCATAAGTCACTTTTTTCAGGGCCGTTGTAACTTCGAAAGGTCACTAAATGAACTGTTAAGTCGTGGACTACCTGTAATCTCCCTCAGGGTTATTAACCCACTAGCAAACTACCAAGCGGCTTTTGCAAACGAGTCATGGTTTAGCTTTTATCAGAGCTAGTCTTCCTTTGTCCCTTTGCTTGGTAAGCCATTGTTAGATTCAGCAGTTGGCCAACGCCTACTTTTGACACTTGTCAGAAAGCAGCTAAAGAGGCTGACCACAAACCCTACATTTTATAGGAAGTGTTGGTGCAATTGTGGATGTGTAACCGTGAAAAAGAATTTTGCAAGTCCATCTATTACTGGTGGGAAAATAATGTAGCGTTTTGCTTACGCACTGGTCCCAGCAAAAATCCAGAGGTAAAAAGTTAAATCCTGAGGTAAAAAGTTTGTTTAGCATGTTAAAAACAAACCTACGCAATTTAGCTTAGTAAGTGCATGCCCCACGCTTATTATGAAAGGTTCAGTCTAAATTGTGAGTGTGTTTGATACTGGAAACAAGTGATGAGATATCAGGACATTCTGACATGTATATGTAGTTTATGGTATACAGGTACTGTAGTTCTCAACTTATAACCATTTGTTTAGTGACTGTTTGATGGCACTGAAAAAAAAGTGACTCATAAGCAGTTTCCACTTATGACCGTTGCAGAATCCCCACGGTCACGTGATCAAAATCCAGACACCGACTCATACTTATGACAGCTGCAGTGTCCTGGGGGGGGGGCTCACGTGATCGCCTTTTATGACCTGAGAAGCAAGGTCAATGGGGAAGCCATTCATCTAAGAATCGTGTTACTCAGTTTAATGTCTGCAATGATTCATTTATCAACTGTGGCAAGAAAGGTCATAAAACGGGTCAAAATTCCCTTAACCGTCTTGCTTAGCCACAGAAATTTGGGGCTCAGTATATCCGCAGGCCGGTTTTGATTTGGACTTGGCACCTAAGCATATCTCAATTCTGAAATGTCTTTAAATATCTCTTTAATTCTGCCCAGAAATAAATTCTTGAATCCTGATTTCTTCTCCCAGGGCGATTATTGGCTCAAATGGGGCACTTGGCAAAATGAATTCGGTGCTGGGCCAGGCCGAAGATGCAATAGGACTCCTGGGCTAAGGCCGAGCATCTCTTTTGCAGCCGTATGGTGTTAAGAGTAACCAAAAAAATTGACCTGGGTGGATGGCCAGCATGTCTGAGGACTTCCACCCCACCCCAGCTGTTAATTAAAAAAATGCTTTCTGCGTTTTCGGTCGCTGCTTTTAATTGTAGGCGTGTTTTCATTATGTTTTCATTATGCCCCTTTCAGCATTTCCTGTGGTAGATAAAGCCGTTTGCGTTCAAAATAAAAAAATAAATTGGGAATGAAAAGAACATGCTTGGCAGAAATAGCTATTTGTGTACGAAACAACAGGTGAATATCCGGGTCGAGATAGTGCCAGAAAATTACTCTGGGTATCACAGCTTCCTTGTCCCTGCTTGGTGGGCTGCACAACAAATTTGTGAGACTCGTCTGTTTGTGTGTGCTACCTTTAACATCCTACACAAACTGCTGGGTTCGCTTGTATATGTAGTCAGTTTCCATAACTATAGTTTGCTGGATAATGACGAACAAGGGGGCCCCATTCAACATGCTAAGCCATAAATAGCAGTGGCCGAGTTTCCTAATAATACACCAAGCCAAAAACTATTGTGGCCTTTTTGGAGTGTGTGAATGTATCTTTGAGTTAGTGTGGACTCCTCGTAGCTGCCTGCATTAGTCCCCGCAGCAAGGTTCTTCAGAAGGTTTGCCGTTGCTTCCTTCCCAGGGCTCAGCAAGAGTGACTGGCCCAAGGTGACCCACCTGGCTTTGGGCTTAAGGCATGACTAGAACTCAGTCTCCTAGTTTCTAGCTTGACGCCTTAACCCCTACACCAAACTGGCTGTTTTTATTTATTTATTTATTTAATTTCTGCACCTAGGTCTGTGGTGGTGAACCTATGGCACGCGTGCCACAGGTGGCACGCGGAGCCATAGCGGAGGGCACACGAGCGTTGCCCACCGGCAAACCGGAAGTGCGGAAAAAACGCACTTCCGGTTTGCCGGTGAGCTGTTTTTTGCACTCCGGAGGGTTCAGGGAAGCTCCCTGAAGCCCCGGAATGCAAAAAACTACAAAACAGACAAACCGGAAGTGCGGAAAAACGCACTTCCGGTTTGCCGGTGAGCTGTTTTTTGCACTCTGGAGGGTTCAGGGAAGCTCCCTGAAGCCCCGGAATGCAAAAAACTACAAAACAGACAAACCGGAAGTGCATTTTTACAAACTTCCGGTTTGCCCGTTTCGTCATTTTTTACCGGCCCAGGCTCCAGTAAGGCCTTTGCGCGGGGGTGGGGGGGGGGTGCGCATGCGCAGGGGGCAGCATGGGGGGGGGGTGTTGTGCGCATGCGTGGGGGGGAGGGAATGGGTGTGGGCATGTGAACGCGCGCTAGCGCGCGCACCCCCCCTTTTTGGCACGCAAACCTAAAAAGGTTTGCCATCACTGACCTAGGTGATTCGGCTTTGACGACGGCCTGACAATGTGTGATTGTGGTGATTTACACTGTGCCAGTTTTGATAGAGAGGGTGCAACTTTCGCTAAAGGATCACCTGAATTGTGGGGGGGGGGTTTGCCCCCCACAAATTTTAAGCGTTTGGTGGTGTTTTGGCGAGATGAAAGACACCCTAACCCCGCCTGTAACTGGTTGCTGGTGGGCCCTCTCCAGTTTTGTAGTAATTATACTGGACAAAAAAGAAGGAATAAAGCAGAAAGCGAACAAGGGCTGACTTGCCCTGGCTGATCTCCTTCCTACAGAAGATCAGCGCTTGAGCAGAGGCCCACAAACTGATTTCCGTGTCCCAACCTTGACTGGCTTCTTTGACCCCGTAGGATTAAAGAGTCAAAGCTGTCAACTGAAACGGCAGTTCTTAAGCAGATTGGATTGAGTTTCCAAACAGACCGGAAAGACCTCATCGGGAGGATTGAGAAGAACACAAGAAATACAGTGTGAGGGCTGGGTTACATAAGGTGGTTGCCTCACTTTGTTTCTTATAGGCGCAGGGATGGGCTGCTGGGGGTTCGGGAGAACCTCTAGCTAAGATTCTGTGCAGTTCGGAGAATGGCCAAATCCCACTCCTGGCTGGCTCCGCCCACCCCGCCCCTCCCAGGAGTCCACACGTGGCCCGTTTTGGATGCAGGTAAGTGCAGGACGCATGAGGAGGCTCAGGGATGGCAAAAAGGGGGTTACCGGAAGTTCGGGAAGGCCGGAAACGGGCCCGTTTCTGGCCTCCAGAGCCTGGGGAGGCCGTTTTCGCCCTCCCGGAGGCTCGAAGAAACCCGGGGAGGGCAAAAACGCCCCCTGCTATGGTGCAGGAGGCCGACTAGGCCATGCCTACCATGGGCACACCCACCCAGCAACCGGGCAGAGAACCCCTTGCTAAAAATTTTGAAGCCCACCCCTGTATAGGCCCAAATGGTGACCACAGCTAGTCCTCGACTTAAAAGTCATTCGCTTAGTGACCGTTTAAAGTTACAGCAGCACTGGGAGGGAAAGGGTAGGGGACTTAGGGGACTTCTCAGACTTAGGACTGTCGCAGAATCCTCATGTCACGTGATGAAAAGATTGGCCGCTTGGCAACTGGCATGTGTTTGTGACAGTTGCACTGTGACAGGGGATGTGTGATCACCATTTGGCACCTTCCCGGCCGGTTTCCGACAAGCGAAGTCAATGGGGGAAGTTGGATTCAACTTCAACGGCAGCATGGTTCACTTATGACTAGTGATTCGATTAACAATCGTGGGGTGGTGGTAGGAAATATCATAAAATCAAATGCATAAAATCGGATGAAGCTCACATCATTAGGAGACTGGAGGCTAAAACCTATGAAGAACAGTTGCTGGAATTGACGTATGTCTAGTTTAATGAAGAGAAGGACTGGGGGTGACATGATAGCAGTCTTCCAATATCTCAGGGAGTCAAGCTATTCTCCGAAGCACCTGAGGGCAGGACAAGAAGCAATGGGTGGGAACTAATCAAGGAGAGAAGCAACCTAGAACTAAGGAGAAATTTCTGACAGAACAATTAACCAGTGGAAGAACTTGCCTCTAGAATTTGTAGGTGCTCCAACAGTGGAGGTTTTTAAGAAGATGTTGGATAACCATTTGTCTGAAATGATACAGGGTTTCCTGCCTAAGTAGAGGGTTGGACTAGAAGTTCTCAAATGTCCCTTCTAACTCAACTCAATTCTATTTTATTCGAATTCTCTATTCGAATTCTCTATTCTATTCTATTCTATTCTATTCTATTCTATTCTATTCTATTCTATTCTATTCTATTCTCTCTATTCTATTCCTATTCTATTCCTATTCTATTGGTATTCTACGGGTATTCTATTCTATTCTATTCTATTCTATTCTATTCTATTCTATTCTATTCTATTCTATTCTATTCTATTCTATTCTACTCTACCCTACTCTACAACTACCTGGATTAGCAAAGAAAATTCTGGTCCCAATTAAAGTCCAGCTACGGAGATTTTGCAACGGTTGTGAGAAAAAAGTCACTTTTTTTCAGTGTTGTTGCAATTTCAAATGGTCACTAAATGAACGGTTGTATCAGGGGTGGGTTCTAACTTACCTTGCCGCAGGTTTGCTCCCTCCCGTGCAGTGCTGAAAATTCCAGAAAAATTCCACCCCCACCCAAAAAAAGCTGAAAACATGATGGTGGTGCATGCGCAGTGTCGGAAACTCGGCTTCTGCGCATGCGCAGAAGAAAAAAATCAGCAAAAAATTTCAAATAAAAAATAAAAATAAATAAATAAAAGATGGCGGCGTCCACAGACGGCACTGACCGAACAGGCTCCGTGACATCATCAGCGGTTTGCTACCGGTTCCATAGAACCAGTGCGAACCAGGAGGAACCCAGCTGCTGTGGCCTAGAGGTAGAGCTCTTGCCTCACAATCAGGAGGTTGTGAGTTCGATCCTAGGTAGCGGCAGATGTAAGGGTCTCCTGCTTCGGCAGGGGGTTGGACTAGATGACCTGCAAGGTCCCTTCCAACTCTGTTAATCTATGAACCTCTAGGTTGTACGCCAAGGATTACCTGTATTTGTTTGTCCACTGGAATAGCAACAGAGAACAGTGGCTACAATTAATGACATTTCCCTTTCAATCTGGAGAAAAGTAAAAAGACTCTCACAGAGCTCAACGGACGCATCAAAAATTCACCAAAAGAGTTTTTATTTTCCCCACGCCCTTTCGTTTTTTAAAATTTGGAGTTAGGAAAAAAAAATCCAATCACCGTGTGACCTACAGAGTTTGCATATTTCCTTAGTCAAACTTAAGTTCCTTTTTTTTCTCCTTCTCACGCCGCACCCTGTTGTTTCCCCCCTCCCTTTGTTAAGGCCAATAGTGTCTTCTGATTTTTGTCATATTTGTATTTCTCCCCAAAACCTTGCCTTCTTCAGAAGAAAAAATGAAAAACTGGGTTATGTCTTTCCGCTAGGTTGTGGGTATTTTTGCCTTTTCCTTTTCCCCCCCATTTGTTACGTTGTGCCCTCCGTCGCACAGGTAGGGCAACCTGGATTGTGAGCGGGAGGAAGGGGGGGAGAGAGAAGAAATTTAGCTGGGGAGGGGGTCTTAAATCGCACCTTTGCCTTTTTTGCTTACCCCCACGCACGCTCGTGCGGACACACGCCCAAACACACACACACACACACACACACACACACTCTCGTTCAAGAAATCAGTTTTAAAACCTGGGAAGGACGACTAGTCCACCGAAAAGGAAAAGTCAAAGAGAACTTCTGCCTCTTGGCTCAGCAGTTGCATATTTTCCCTTGACACGGTTCCAAGCGAGTGGAAGGAAGACAAAGGGGAAAGGGAAGAAAATGGGAGACGGGAGAAAGGAGACGGGAAACAGCTGAAAACGGAGGAAGAAGTGGAAAAAAATAAAATAAAAACGTTCTCAGACTCCAGAGAGGGGTCACCGACGTGAAAAGGGAGGAGGACGACGAAGGCTGCCAGTTGCCAAAGTTTCTAAGTGCTACCTGCTTTTAAAGTGGGCCTTTCACCCACAGCAAGGCAGAATCTCGTTCTTAACACACACACACACACACACACACACACACACACACACACACACACACACACACACACACACTCCTTGCAAGGATGCTTCTTCCTCCTCACTAGCAGAGCCAGGAAACAAGCCCAAGGTTAAGCTGCTTCTGGCATCCGAAAGCAGAGCGCGATGGTTTGGGTGGGCGAGGAACTGTGCTTCGACTTCGGCAAGTCCAAACTCACCCACCCACCCAAACCCCCCACCCCAACTCTTCACGCCGGGTCCATGTCACCCCCGGAAAGAGAAGGAACTGGAACAAGGAAAGGTTTGGGACTTAACTCCTTTCACAGCTGAGAGGCGGAAGCAAGGGGTGGTGGTGTAGCGAGGAGTTTAATGCCCTGAAATCTGGCAAATGGGAGAGGGGAGGGGGAAAAAAACCTGCCAACTGCACGAGGCTCCTTGAACATACGTGAGCTTACAACCTGGCCTACTTTTGGCTCCACAAGAAGAAAGGAACAAGGAGGGAGGCTATGGCTTGTTTTGATCGGTTAAATGGTTTTTGCACAGAGTCACGGAGAGGAGTGCAGGCGAGGAGGAGGAAGAAGAGAGTGAGTCTCGGACAGCAAGAGGCAGCCGGCAGGAGGGAGCTGATGGTGCCGCTGAGCCCTCCCGCCCCGCCCACGAGGCCTTGCCTGGCGAGCCAGCCGTTGTGGTGGTCCCTCAACCTCAAAACTTCTTAGGGCCCCAAACCGATGCCTGCTTAGGGACCACGCCGGTGCCAAAAATGGGGAACTCTTCGGCGCTGCTCACATCTGGGGCCTGAAACAAACAAACAAACAAACAAAAAAGAGAGTTGAATTCAGAGAGGGTGCTTTCCTTAGGCACCCCGAAATGACAGGTAGCCTTCGACTTACAACCGTTTATTTATTTATTTGGCAGTTCTTCTATGCCGCCCTAGTCCCTCAGGACGGCGTACAACATTTTTCTTTAGTGACCGTTGAAAGTTACGACGGCATCGGGGAAAAAGGGACCTGTGACTGTTTTTCAGAGTGACGACCTTTCCAGCAACCCCGCGATCCAAATTCAACTGATTCATATTTATGACACTTGCGGGGGTCCCAGGGTCATGTGATCCCCTTTTGCAATCTTCTTCTGACAATAGGGGAAGCCAGATTCACTTAACAACCGGGTTACTAACTTATCGAGCTCTGATTCGCTGAACAACGGAGGCAAGAATGGTTGTAAAATGGGGCAAAAGACACTTCGCAACTGTCTCACTTTAAGAACCCGAATTTTGGGCTCCATTGTGGTCGTTAAGTCGAGGACTTCCTGTACTCTGGATGTCCTGCATGAAATAAGTTAGTGCGATGCTAGTCCTTTTCTTCAACTGTATCTATTCCGGTCAGCGATGGCAAGAATGTGACAATTAAAAATGAAAATTTCAGTTGATGAGTTAGTTCCTTCCTTCCTTCTTTCTTTCCTTCCTCCCTTCCTTCCTCCTCCCTCCCTCCCTCCCTCCCTCCTTCCTTCCTTCCTTCCTTCCTTCCCTGTCTTTTAGATGGCAGCCCAAGAGCAGAAGCTCTCATGTGAATAAGGAATGATGGGGAGTTTTATTCAGTAATATGGTAAGAAATTAAACACATTTCCACACAAGGCAGGTAGTCCTTAACTTACAACTTACAATTGAGCCCAACAGTTCTGTTGCTAAGGGAAACTTGCTAAGTCCATTTTGCCCAATTTTACAGCCTTTCTTTCTCACTGTCATTAAGTGAATCGCCGCTATGGTTGAGAAGTTAGTAACACGGTCGTTAAGGGAACCTTAATGGCTTTCCCCATTTACTTTGCCTGTCAGAAGGAGGCAAAAGAGGATCCCGTGACCCCGGGATACGTGGGGGGGATGCTGCAATGGTCGTAAGTGAAAAATGGTCATGTCACTTTTGCATTGCCATTCTAACTCTGAACAGTCACTAAACGAGTTGCTGTACATCGTGGACTCCCTGTATTTCTTTTTTTCAAATCCCAAGGTTTTACCTTTCTTAAAATAATAACAACAGTAATGTAGCCCATCTTGAGTCTTTGGGAAGGACTCAATAGGTGGATAAAAATGCCAAATCCAGTCTAAACATCTGGCTACCGGGCGACCAACCACTAATAATTTAGAATTAGAGAGCTGTCTGTCTTGAGTCCCTCCAGCTCTTTATCAAGATCTGAAGCTGGTCAACTGGTCAAACTAAGTGAAGGAGGGACCACCGGCGGTGTTGAGCCCAACCTTGTTGCCCGATGCATTCCAGGGGGCATCACGCACTACAAAGCCCTTGGCGGGGCCCCGAGGCTCCTCTTCCAAGCGGGAGGGAGGCTTCATGTAAGCAGCCATGGTTTCCGTTTCCACCACATCCATCATCTGCAAGGAGAGAGCTGTCCGTTATGAACCTGTGGACAATAACTCCCAAACTTATGCTGGCTTTTCCGTGAGATGGACGGTTATACAAATGATAGATTAGATTAGATGATTAGATAGATAGATAGATGATAGATAGATAGATAGATGATAGATAGATAGATAGATATAGACAAACAGAGACAGATGATAGCTAGATAGCTAATAGAGACAGTAGATAGCTAGATAGCTAGATAGGCAGGCAGGCAGGCAGAAACAGATGATAGAGAGCGAGATAGATAGGCAGGCAGGCAGGCAGGCAGTAGAGACAGATGATAGAGAGCGAAATAGATAGATTGATTGATAGGTAGATATAGACAGACAGACAGACAGATGAGAGGGAGAGACAGAGAGACAGATGAGAGAGAGAGAGATGAGAGAGAGAGACAGAGATACACAGAGAGAGACAGAGAGAGAGAGAGACAGACAGACAGACAGAAAGAAAAAGACAATGGTATAGCAAAATCATGCCTGTTCTTTCCCTCTTAAGTGAAAATCAGCTCAGAATTTTTGTTCAAAGAAAACCAGACAGATGCCTTCGGAGTGCACCACTAGAGTCAGGTATTCATCACAATGGTCTCGTCATAAATTGTGAGGCTGGGCATTTTGTAAACAACAAACTTTCGGACTGATTCATGCCAGTTATTACATGGTCATTTCACCACCTTGCCCTGCAAGCAATTGGCACGGTATGTTTCCTGCTGCTGCTTGAAAGGGGTATTTGATGTTATCCCAAGGTGCAAATAAGAAGTTTAATGTTACCTCATTTCCTTTGGGCACCGCATTCTGGGGACGCATGCCCAGAATATGCAATTACTGCTACACAATTAATCGGATTATTGAAACCACCTATTGTCAAAGTTCTCACCACGGACTCAAGGTTTAAACTCATGAAACAGGTTGGATCTGTGCAACAGGCCAAGCTGTTCCTAAAACCCAGCCAAGATTAAGATTAACCAAGCTTATTCTTTTGTTCAAATGCATCTGCTGGTTACGTCAGGGGTATTGTGGAAACACATTTAACGATTCTACCTGCAACCACAGATGGGCTATACAGTAATACTGGCCGATACCTATGTGATGGGGCTTGATAAATTGACACTTAAAGCTTGAAAATTAATGAGTAGTTAAAAAGGGGATTGTATTATTTCGTTAGAGATGGTAAGCTAAGTTTCTGTTACAGATGAAGACATTATTTGCATAGCATCGACTTTCAATTCGCCCCTCAGATGAATTGCTCAGGACCTCCCTGTAAACAACATTCCTGGTTTTGCTGTCTGGCTGGAGGATGACCAGGCTGTCAGGTGAACTGACTCTGGAGCATGCCACATAGAACTGGCCATGGGAGAAACAGGCAGCTTCCCTTGTGTTTTCCTAATCGCATCTATAAATTTTTTCTTGCGTTTTTTGCTTCTTTTCCCTTTAACTGGTGTTACAGTAGAAGGAACAGATTCGTCTGAACTGAGGAGGAAAATAAGGGGGGGCGATCTGTCTCTGCCTATCAGCATCCATTGGTATTCATCTGGCTAGCGTCCTGTTAGTGTGTTTCGCTTCTCATCCAAGAAGCTTCTTCCGCTCTGACCGGATAGTGGGGAATGGAAGGAAGAATCCTGTCAGAGCGGAAGAAGCTTCTTGGATGAGAAGCCAAACGTCTTCAAATGAAAAAACCAGAAAGTCCAGTTGCCTCCTGAAAAAACACCTTTGGGACAACCATAACCTGGATGACTGAGAATCTCTACAGACTTTTAATAATAGCAACCAATGACTGTAATTTTAACTATCTTGTGGAGTTGGTTTCTTGGTTTGGCCTGTGGCAGTGAGGCTAATACAAGAGTGGAGACCTCGGGAAAAGGTTTTTCCTTCGGAATGTGGTCTCAAAAGTCTCCCTAGCACAGGGGTGTCAAACACAAGGCCCGCAGGCCGGATGTGGTCAGATCCGGCCCGCAGAGCCGCCCTGGAAAATGTAAGGGGCCTGCCCACGTCACTTCGGCCCGGTCTACCCAATGGAAACATCGGGCCAGGGTGGCTTCGGCCCGGTCTACCCAGTGCAAAGAGGAAACATGCCAGCAGTTTGGGGACTGACGCCCACCAAGTCGGGCACGCCCAGTGAATGGCGTCAAGCTGGCCAAGCCCACCCAGTTGGCCACAGCTGCCCCTCCCCCCAAGGTCAACCAGAGCCCTGATGCGGCCCTCAATACAATTGAGTTTAAACACCCCTGCCCTAGCAGATGAACAGCTGATGGGGAAATTCTGAAGCAGCAACACAAAAGGACGCCCTCCCCTTTTACTCCCTCTCTTCATTCAATCGTTTTTTCATCAGCTTCCCCCTCACACACACACACACGCACACCCCAAAACCCATGCAAATTCCCTCTCACATATTCCTCTTCCAGGTTAAGCATATGGTCGATGGCATCATCCACGTTTTCAGGCAGCCCCGTCACGGTGACTCTATCTGGGTCGCTGGCACCCGGCTGCGGGAAGCGGATATCCACCTGCCGAGAAGAAAAAGGCTGTTTTGAAATAAAGTAGACCCTACCCCAGTGATGGCGAACCTTTTTGTGGCTCGGGTGCCAAAAGGGTGCGCGTGCTTGCGTGCCCACACCCATAATGCAATGCCCTCCCCCCGCACATGCGCACACCCCCCGTGCATGTGCCCAACTCCCCCACACTGACCCCCCCACTGCGCATGAAGCTTCCGGTAGGCCCGTTGGGCCATTTTTCGCCATCCCCAGAGTTCAGGAAAGCCTCATGAAGCTTGGGGATGGCGAAAAACAGACCAACCGGAAGTTCGTAAATGAACTTCCGGTTGGGCTGTTGGGCCGCTTTTCACCGTCCCCAGGGTTCAGGAGGCTTTCCTGAAGCCTGGGGAGAGCGAAAATGGCCAAAAAGAAGACCGAAAATCATCTGGCCAGTGCGCGCGTGCGCGCTGGAGCTAGCATAGGGCAACACCTCACGTGCCCTCAGATATGACTCCGCGTACCACCTGTGGCACACGTGCCATAGGTCCGCCATCACTGCCCTACCCTGATCTTGGCGGAGCTCAAAAAGCTGACCGAGAAAATCCCAGACCAAACGGGGAACTTAAAATGAGAGCCAACCACATTTGTCCTGTGGCCCAAACAAAGACGCAAAGTCAAGCTCAACTCGAAGAAGCTGTTACTTTTGAGAAAAGCGAATTTATTTTTCTTTCCACCGATAAAGAAAGAACAACAACAACTGGCTACCATTTCACTCAGACATCCTTCTGGTACAGGTAGTCCTCGACGTATGACCACAATGGAGCCCCAAATTTCTGTTGCTAAGCGAGACACAGCGGTTTAAGTGAGTTGCGCCCCATTTCCCGACCTTTCCTGCCACCATTGTTCAATGAATTGATTTTGCTTGTCAGAAGGTCACAAAAAGGGGATCGCATGACCCCGGGGCTCTGTGACCGTCCTAAGGCTGAGTCAGTTGCCAAACATCTGAATTTCGATCGCATGACCATGAGGATGCTGCAACGGTCATAAGTTTTATTTTATTTGGGAATTCTTCTAAGTGTAAATGTGAAACACGGTCATAAGTCGCTTTTTTTTCAGCGCCGTTGTAACTCTGAATGGTCACTAAATCATCATCATCTTTTAACGACCCCCTAATCCCTTGCGGGGTGGAACCTGGGCAACTGAATGGAGCTAGCAGAGTGTTTTAATGGCTGGATGCTCTTCCTGTTGCCAATGTGGAGTTTTGTTCACCAGATATATTCTCAGTGTGCCCAGAGAGAGAAATATCTGCCTTTACCTAGGATTGAACTCATAGCCTCCTGATTGTAAGGCGAGAGCTCCACCTCTAGGCCACCGCACCCTCCCTTCGAATGGTCACTAAATGAACTGTTGTTAAGTCGAGGACTACCTTTAGTAGGATGGACAGAGCAGATGGGGCACCATGACTTTATGGCTTCTTTCCCAGAATTCCCTGAGTGGAATTCAAGTCCCTGCCCTGTCTGTCTCCCACCCCCTACTCTAAGCCTCTAAGCCTGACCCCCTACCCGGAATTCTTCCATGAGTTTGCGGATGGATTTGCCTCTCCCACCGATGATGCGGGCGTGGACTCTGTGATCCAGGCGGACATCTTCGTTGACCATCTCCTCAAGATCGGCTACAATTTTCAAGATGGCGTCGCGGGCAGCCTCGGTGTTTTTCTCGTAGCCGGTGATTGTGATGAGATCCTTAAGAGGAGGCAGGGCGGGCATGAAAGCAGCAGGAAAGAGAAATAATTTAGATAATTGTTCTCAGCCCTCGGCCGCTGCACATGTTTTACCGTTACGTATTTTACATCGATCAGGCCAGGAAACCGAGCAGCCCCATTCGGAGTTAGCTGTCTGGCAAGGGGGGGGGGCTAAGCGATCTTGGCTTTCATTGGGAAAACACGGCCCATCTCCTCATTGGAATGCCAGCTAGGTATTTCTCGGCCATCACCACCACCCTTGGGGTCACACACTCAGAGGGAGAGACCCCCACCTGATGCTCGTCCCCTTTGTCGGGGAACTGGACAGTGACATCGTGGTCCTTACGGATTTGGGAAATGACCGCCCCTTTTTTGCCGATGATCTTGGGGTGGTACTTGGGCTCCACGCTCACCGTCAGCTTGAACCCTCGCAGGGCCTAAGGAGAAGAGGACATCAGCAGGTGGTTTTTGAGGAAGACACACAAGTTCTGACTTAACATACCTGATCGTTTTTGGTAATCATAATGATATTTTTGTAAATATATTTCATGTTTGGTACAGAGGGAAATCAGAAGCAGCTTTCTACTTCTTTTTACTCTTTCTTGTTGTGCTTTCTTTCCTTCCATCATTGCCACCCTCTTTCCCTTCCTTCCTTCCTCATTCCATTACTCCCTCCCTCCCTTCCTTCCTTCCGTTTTTCCTTTGCCTTTCTTCCTTCCGTTTTCCTCTCCCTCCCTCCCTTCTCATTGCCATCTCCTTCCTTCCCCTCCCCCCTTCCTTCCTCCATTCCCTCCTCTTCCTTCCTTCCTCTTCCTCCTTCCTTCCTCTCCCTTTTTCCTCTGCCTTCTTCCCTTCCTTTTTCCTTCCTTCCTTCCTCCCTTCTTTCTCATTGCCATCTCCTTCCTTCCCCTCCCCCCTTCCTTCCCTCCTCTTCCTTCCTTCCTCCCTCTCTTCCTCATTCCTTCCTCTCTCCCTCCATTTTCCTCTACCTCCTTCCCTTCTTTTTCCTTCCTTTCTTTCTTCCTTCCTCCCTTCTTTCTCATTGCCATCTCCTTCCTTCCTTCCTTCCTTCCTTCCTTCCTTCCTTCCTTCCTTCCTTCCTTCCTTCCTTCCTTCCCTTCTTCCTTCCTTCCTTCCTTCCTTCCTTCCTTCCTTCCTTCCTTCCTTCCTTCCTTCCTCCCTCCCTCCCTCCCTCCCTCCCTCCCTCCCTCTACTTGGTATTAGTTTGTGCTTGGTTTTTTTTGTGTTCCTTAAATTTTTTTTAAAGGGGAAGTACCCGATCTTCTTGCTCAGCCTGCAGCTCTCTGACTCTGTCCAGGAGGCCGGCCTTGGCTCGTTCGACGTTGGGCACCAGGCCGGTGACCTTGATGATATCGGACTGTTGCTCGGGCTGCGGCACTGAGATGGTCACCTGCAGAACGGAAAATCATCATGTTTCAAAAAATGGAAAGAGGATGGGTGTGATCCATTTCATGGGAGGTGCTGTCGTCAAATCACCCCGCTAGAGTTATATCTTCTGCAGAACGAAGTGGGGAGTGCGATCTCGGTTACCCGCATTTTTCGGACTATAAGACGCACTCCCCCCCCCCATAAAAGTGGGTGTTAATGTCTGTGCATCTTATAGAGCGAATGTTGCTGAAGCTCCGCTCACCCGCCGCCTCTTCGGCCTCTGCCTCCCAGCAATTTGCCTCCTTGTAGCAAACAGCCTGGTCAGCTTCAGCACAGCCTGATTTAGTACGAGCACCTGATTGGCGGTTGGATCGGTCTCCTGGAATACCGACGATCAGCTGTTCCATGCTGCGGGGATCGCCGCCGCTATCTATCGCCACCTATTGCCGCCTCCGCGCACCCCATTTTTGGCCTCCATGCGTCCCATGGGCGGTGGCGATCCCCGCAGCCTGGAACAGCTGATAGGCGGTATCCGGAGGGTGGGCGGGGCTTCGGCAACATTTGCTGTATAAGATGCACAGACATTTCCACCTATTTTTTTTGGGGGGGAAGTGCATCTTATACACCGAAAAAAAGGTATTTTAAGGAAAAATGTGTGTGTGTGTGTGTGTGTGCATGTATGTATGTATGTATACATACATACATACATACATATATATAGACACACACACACACACACTTACAAAGAACTGATAAAGAAATAAAGGGAGACTAGTATAGATCTATTTCAAGCTATTTAGCTCTCATCAGCTAGCCATACCCTTCTAGTATTCGAACTTGGGCTGCTTGCCTTGTTAGGCAGTGCTTTTACCCTGTAAACCACAAGTTCTCCTCCCTTATCAGCTGAGCCAGGGGAAAAATTAAATGTTTTTCTGTCGAGTCACCTGGTATACCCAAATATGGGAGGGAGCTTATATATATATATATAGGATGTGAAACTCACTCAGCGTTAAAAGTCTGTCAAAATCCACGCCTAGATTAAGAGCGCAGGTTCGCAAGTTGGAGCGTCTCCCCCTACCTCGTATTCTTCCATCATCTTCCGAATGCCCGCTCCCTTTTGCCGAATGATGTAGCGATGCAGATCAAAGGGAACGTCAACATCCATGGTGATGGGTACCAGAGCCTAAGGAGAAAGGAATGGAGCAGATCAAAAAGCTAATGGCAGAGCACTTACGGTAGTTTGTACTTCTGATGTCTTGGTAGTACAGGGAGTCCTCGACTTATGACCACGATTGAGTCCAAAATGTCGATTGCTAAGCAAGACCTTTGCTGAGTGAACTTTGCTCCACTTTATGAACTTTCTTGCCACAGTTGTTAAGTGACTCACTGCCGTTGTTAAGTTAGGAACATGGCTCTTAAGTCCCCCCCCCCCCAAAGGTGCTTTTTCAAGAGGCAACTGAACTTTCTGGTTTTTCTTTGAAGATGTTTCATTTCCTCCACTCAGGTGACTCAGGCAACACAGATAAACCTCCAAGTGGCCTCAACGACTCTCTAAAAGGATGCAAATGACCAGCTGTCTGCAAGGAGTAGAAATCCTTCCATTCCCCACCATCCGGTCAGAACTGAAGAAGCTTCTTGGATGAGAAGCAAAATGTCTTCAAAGAAAAAAGCAGAAAGTCCAGTTGCCTCTTGAAAAAAATGGGGAAAAAAAGCACCTTTGGGATAACCATGACCTGGATGACTTAGAATCTCCACAGACATGGCTCTTAAGTGAATCTGGCTTCCCTGTTGATTTTGCTTGTCAGAAGGTTGGAGCCTATCAATTGTGGCGCCACTGGCGACAAGGAGCCACAGCAGAGGGATGAAAGAGCCACATGCGGCTCCAGAGCCGCGGGTTGCTAACCCCTGGTATAGGGCAGTGATGGCGAACCTTTTTTCCCTTGGGTGCCAAAAGTGTGCACGCCACGCGCTAGTGCTTACACCCATAAGAATGCCCCCCGATTTGTCCCGCCCCCTGCGCATGCAGTCATGACCCCCACGTGCTGCCTCGCCCCCTGCACATGTGCGCACCCCCCGCCCCATTTTGGGCCTAGCAGGCCTCCCTAAAGCCTCCAGAGGCTGGAAATGTCCCATTTCCCGACTTCCGGTGGGCTGGTAGGCCTCTTTTTCGCTCTCCACAGGCTCCAGAGGCTTTCCAGGAATCTGGGGAGGTGAAAACGGCCTCCCCTGTCCCCCCTGTAGGCCGAAAACGCCCTCCCAGAGCCTCCGTGCGAGCCCTATACTTATCTGACATCCAAAACGGGCCGCGTGGAGACTCCTGGGAGGGGAGGGGTGGCGTGGGCAGGGCCAGCCAAAAATCGGCTGGCCGGTGCCCGCATGCACGCTGGAGCTGAACTAGGGCAACGGCTCGTGTGCCCGCAGATATGGCTCCGCGTGCTACATAGGTTCGCCATCAAGGGTATAATGTCTCCTGCTTGAGCAGGGGGCTGGACTAGAAGATCTCCAAGGTCCCCTCCAGCTCTATAAGCATTATAAATACATGCCAGTTGCCAAGCGGGCGAATGTTGATCACGTGACCATGGGGATGCTGCCACACTTGTAAGTGTGACAAACAGTCATAAATCACTTTTTCCAGTGCAGATGTAACTTCAAATGGTCACTAAACAAATGGTTGTAAGTTGAGGTGTGATGACCCGGGGCACGGCACAGAGGCAATCCAGCCAGCTGAGAGTTCAAACTCCCCTTTAAGGCTCCAAATTTCCCCTCAAACGCTTCCACCTTCTCGGCAAGTCCCAGAAGAAAGCGAGCACACAAACATGCACGGCACCCTCTGGCTGTGCCCCGACCAGCAAAACAAAGGAACAGGGAAAGGAGTCCACGAAACAAGGAACAAACGACGAGTCCACGAAACAAGGAACAAGGTAATGAGTTCACAAGTAAAGAAGAAGCAAGCAGTCCTGCAAAATCCAAATGTCTGCACCAGCACACCCAACTCTACCAATTCAGCGTTTGTTCCCGACAAATGCCCCTTCCCACCGCGTCTCCTTAAGTCTGTCCCCGGATGTGAAGATGGGAGGGGCGCTCTCCTCCTGAGTTGTCCGGTAAGCCTGCGCTGTTCCCGCCTTCTCTCCACTCTCCGTGCTCAAGGATCAGGAGAGGGCGGTCCTCGCTCATTGCCTGAGCTCTGTCTCTCATGTTCACTGCTTAGTCTCTCTTGATCATCCTGCCCCCGTTTCTCCCTCCCTACAAGTTGTCCCAATCCTGAAAGGCCCTGGCCTGCCTCAGCCTGCTTCTCCCCACATTCCTCCGAAGCCAATGAAGCCACCCCCTCGATCCTCCGTCGGCTCCAGTTCCATCTTGCCTTTCTCCACAAATTCAGGCTTCGATGGGGGGCATGGCATGAGGACTTACCTGTATAACTTTTCCTTAATGGTGAAATATTTCTCTTATTTCACACCTCTAGCATGTAACTGGCAGTAAATCCAACTTGGTCTAGGCTACCCAGCAGAGCACAGAACCTACACAGGCCAATGTAACACCCCCGCTAAATACTAGCCAGATTCTTTCTTCGGTTAAAAACAGGTTGGGAAACCAATGAGGTCACCTGTGCAGGTGAGTAGGACTAAACAGCTAAAGAAAAGCTTTTCCCTAACCAAGTAGGAATGCAAGATCCTAACCAGCAGAGCTGCCCGGGCAGCCTCGCACTTCTCCTTGCGTCCGGAAATGAAGATGATGTCACATTTGCGAGGACTCGTGTCCAGTTCGGGCGTCACGTCACCATTTTCCTGAGACTGGGCTTCTGAACCTGCTTGCGAGAAGAAGAAAAATAAATTAAAATAAAAGAGCTTTTTTTTTAAAAAAAGGCACTCGCTGCCCTGAGTTTCTTCCTGGATTTGGGGGTGGGATGAAAATTACATCACCCAGCACCCACCCACCTGAATTGTCGTCTCGCTCCGGGAACTTGACGAGGACATCATGATCCCGAGTGATCTGTTGCACCTTGTAACCTTTCGCCCCCATGACGACCCGATGGTAGCGTTGAGGGATTATGCATTCCATGACCACCTGGGCCTCCTGCGGAAGGTGAGAAACCCAAGTCCATGTGCTGGTTTATTTATTTATTAGATTTTTATCTCTTTTTTATTATTTTTTTATTTTATTTATTTTATTTATTTCTATGTTTTTTTTATTTTATTACAAAGTAATAAAGATGAGATTAAAAAAAGATTTTTATCTCATCTTTATTACTTTGTAGGAATGTACGTGCAGGGAGACCTCGCCTTACAGCAAACAGTTCATTCTGGGATCGTTCGAAGTCTATAAAACTTCTATACACACACACACGTTTGTGTGTGCGCGCACACGCATATATATATAGCATGTGTATATTTGTGTTATGTATGTGCATGGGTATATATACACTTTCCTTTGAGAGCGGGCAACATAATTTCATTTTTAATGTGTGCCAGTGTGCTCACGGTAAAAAATGACAATAAAGGTTATCTTCTCTATCTTAAGAGTTGCTGTGAGCTCTAAGGATTTGTTCATTAAATGGGACAGTGTGAGAGACATTCTCTGCCAGCAGATTCACGGCAGAAGGATGGGATAGGTGCTTTTTGTAAGACGACTGATCCACCCTGGAGTCACTTTTAACGCCCACCGCAATCCAGAGATAAGAGCATGACCTACCAGGTCACCGATGATCTCCAGGATGCGCTTCTTGGCCGCCTCCACGCAATCCTTGGCTCCCTTGAGCGTCACGCGATCACTCTGGACACCTGTCCGGGGGAAACTCACAGTGACCCCACCGTACTCTTCTGCAATCTCCCGCAGCACATGTCCCCGGCGGGCCACAAAATGGCGTTGGTACTTGGGATCCACCACCATCGAGTCTTCAATGACATTATCCTAGAAGGGAAGTAGCGGGTGGGGGAACAGAAGGAGTCACTAAGCTTTCGTGCTTCTTAGAAGT
Source organism: Diadophis punctatus similis (assembly GCA_023053685.1). NCBI lineage: Eukaryota > Metazoa > Chordata > Lepidosauria > Squamata > Dipsadidae > Diadophis > Diadophis punctatus. The sequence goes on from JALIGW010000046.1 coordinate 973,294, forward strand.
TGTTTCGCCTCCACCTTTCACAATCCGATCCCGTCTGGGAAGAGAATATTTGGCCCGGTAAAACCATTAGCGGCAATATCGTTATGAGGAGTAATGAGGAATAAGGGGAGGTTTCAACCCCTATGAAAACAGTGACTGCAATTCCTGCAATAAACTTGTAATGAAAGAATGCAGGGCTCCCACTCTTGATCCAGCATCTCACCGCAACCCCATCCAATAGCTCAGGGGGTCTCCAAACATGGTAACTTTAAGACTTGTGGACTTCAACTCCCAGAATTCCATGGAGGAGGTCTTCCCCATCAATTCCTACCGGTTTCTTTTAAGCGGGAATTGCAAAAGATATAAAACCTTCCTAATGCAGACGGGTTATACGAGGGTGAGTCAAAACGTAATTCCATTTTCTTTAGGACAGGTATAATTACCAACACAGGAACATGTAGCATACATCAAAATGAAGCTGGTCCTCTGTGGATCACATCCCTACTTCTCAACATAGTCACCCTTTCTCTCAATAGCAATGTTCCACCTTCGAATGAGAGCATGTATCCCTGCCTCGTAAAATTCTGTTGACTGTCCTTTGAGCCACTTCTTCACTACAGTTTTCACTTCCTCGTCACTGGAATAATAATCCTCCATACTCACCAGATTTAGCACCTTCAGACTATCATCTCTTCGGCCCCATGAAAGAGGGTTTGAGAGGCAAACATTATTCCAGTGACGAGGAAGTGAAAACTGCAGTGAAGAAGTGGCTCAAAGAAAAGTCAACACAATTTTACGAGGCAGGGATACATGCTCTCATTCAAAGGTGGAACATTGCTATTGAGAGAAAGGGTGACTATGTTGAGAAGTAGGGATGTGATCCCCAGAGGACCAGCTTCATTTTGATGTATGCTACATGTTCCTGTGTTGGTAATTATACCTGTCCTAAAGAAAATGGCATTATGTTTTGACTCACCCTCGTAGTTATCCTTCCCCCCTCCAAAGTAGAGATGATCAAACTCTACGGATCTTTTTTTGGTGGTCCTCCATCTCCACCAACCCACTTTCTAGAAGAGAAAAACGGGCTAAGAGAAGATCAACCTGTGTGAGCGAAGTCACAGCGATGGCGCTATGAACTCTAGGGATTTGTCCCCTCAATGAATTCCTCAGAGGAATTCTGGGAGCAGAAGTCCACGAGTCTCAAAGTTGCCAACTTTGGAAACCTCTGCCAAAGCTGTACGAGCCATACCAAGTTACGGATGAGACTCTCCAGTTCTTGCTGGGCCTGCCGTACTGCGTCCTCCTTCCCCACAATGGTGATAACGTCCTGGTCCTTATCCTCAGGGGTGGGGAAGATGATGCGGGCACCGGTGCGGTCCCTCACTTTGCGGATATTAGCACCTCCACGCCCGATCAGGAACTTGTGGTAGTCTGGCTTAGCGTGCAGTTCCACTGAGTGGTTGTTGATTTGCTGGAGGAAGAAAACGCGGGCAGGCATCGGTTCTCCAAAAGGCCTCAAGTAGGACAGGCAATCCTTGCCTTCCGCCATCTTGAAGTTATTGCTGGTGACCTTCTACCACTGCACCATAGAGAGTATTTTAACTTACCGCACCTGTGTATGGTTTGCCAATTGCACAGTGGCAGATAGGACAGCGCTGCAGAGGGTTATGCCCAGAGGATCATTGGTTGCCCTCTCCCCTCTTTGGGAGAGCTCTATAGCTCCCGCTGCCTTATCATTGGAGGCTTTCAAGAAGAGATTGGGCTGCCATTTGTCAGAGATGATGTAGGGCCGTGATGGTGAACCTATGGCACGTGTGCCAAAGGTGGCACGCAGCGCCCTCTCTGTGGGCACACGAGCCATCGCCAGAGCTTAGCTCTGCCAGCATTCGTGTGCGCCTCCTACCGGCCAGCTGGTCTTCAGGTCTCTGCTGCGCATGTGCGGGGGCAGGGTGCATATGGGGGGGGTCATGTGCGGGGGCGGGGCGCATGCGAGGGCCGTGCGCGCATTGCATTTTGGAGGTTTGGGGACGCGCACGCGTTTTGGGCACTCAGTCCGGAAAAGGTTAGCCATCACTGATGTAGGTTCTCCTGCTTGGGGGGGGGGGGTTGGACTAGATGACCTACAAGGCCCCTTCCGACTCTGTTAATCTGCGCTGCAAACTAGACGTCTACCAACCGCCTACCTTTTCCTCAGCGAGATGCAGCAACTGGCGCTTCGCTCTTTCCACCTCTTCACCGGGCCCTCGGATGGTGACTTTCTCGCTGCCCGAGCCTTCGGAGGGGAAATGAATGTGCACCCCGCCGCATTCCTCCATGATCGAACGCACCAGCCGCCCCTTGGCTCCGATCAGCGAATTGTGCAGTTTGGCTGGGATGGAGATATCCACTTCCCTGATGTTAGCCTGAGGGCGAGAAGAGAAAAAGCTACAAAATCCATTTATTATTTTATTTATTTATTTATTTATTTATTTATTTATTTATTTATTTATTTATTTATTTATTTATTTATTTATTTATTTATTTATTTATTTATTTATTTATTTATTTATTTATTTATTTATTAATAAATAAACAAATAAATAGTCAATCTGGCCTAGGCACTATTCGCCATGTCAGATTTCTCTTCTGACAGGAGAGAATATTTGTAGCTCAGGGCTGAATTGTGAGATCTTTGGTGCTTCTCTGAGCTTGGAAGTTTGCTTAGAGACGTTTCATTACCAAGCTAGGTGACGTTATCAGTGTTGTGACGACATTACCTGGTTTGATAATGAAACACGTGCAAGAAAACCACCAAGCTCAGAGAGCATCAAGGACCCCACAGATTTCTGTTCCTTATTTCAACAGGTGATAAGATACCCTTTGGTGAGAGACTCAGCAGTAAAGATGAAAAAAGTAAGGTTCTACATTTAGGCAAGAAAAACAAAATGCACAGGTAAGGTATATGTGGTACCTCGCTCAATAGCAGTAACTGTGAGAGGGATCTTGGAGTCCTAGTGGACAACCATTTAAATATGAGCCACCAGTGTGCAGCAGCTGCCAAAAAAGCCAACACAGTTCTAGGCTGCATTAACAGAGGGATAGAATCAAGATCACATGAAGTTAAAGCCCTACATGGCTTAGGATCAGGTTACCTCCGGGACCGCATCCTACCTCATACTTCCCTTCGACCAGTTAGGTCCCACAGAGTGGGTCTCCTCCGGGTCCCGTCAGCCAAACAATGCCGGCTGGCGGGGCCTAGGGGCAGGGCTTTCTCTGTAGGGGCCCCTGTTCTCTGGAACCAACTACCCCCAGAGATCCAAATTATCCCCACCTGCTGGCCTTCTGAAAAGCCATTAAGACATGGCTCTTCCTGTAGGCGGGATGATTTTGAGACAACTTTACATCTGAGGTCTCCCCCATGTATGCATGATTCTGTATGTCCTTTTAAAAAAAAACTTGGGGTCTGCTTCAGCCGAAGGGCCTTGTTCCAGTGGAACTGCATCGTGGCCAGGAACTGGATGACCATCTCAGCCTGCTGAGCCTCCAGGCGCCATTACCTGGCCTTGCACTCCTGCAGGTCTTCCCTCTGCTTGGAAAGCCTATGCTCAGTGAGGTGCTTCCTTCTTGGTCAGATCCAATTTGAATTGAGCCAGCTGTTTTGCCAACTCTTTCTCTTAGCTCCAACAACTGCTTCCTGTTGGGGCCCTAAGGCCCGGGCGGGCAGGCGAGGATTGGCTGGGAGGGGAGGGGCAAGTAAAGGCCGGCGAGGCGCCCCTCGACGTGAGTGACATCAAGTTGGCCACGCCCACCCAGTCACATGACCACCTAGCCATGTCCACCCAGCCAGTCATTAGGCAGATCATATTAGTGGTCTGCGGGATTTAAAATTATGAATTTAGTGGTGCCCGAGGTCCAAAAGGTTGGGGACCCCTGCTTCAAAGGTAACCCAATATACACCTTGTTCCAGATTGCATCCTGAGTGGAAGATATTGACACAGCTTCATTCAGTGTGATGTCTCCTATGGAAGACGGCTCCTCCACATCTTCCTCAGAGGCCTCGAGGGATAATGACAGCATTCCTGGCATGTCCGGTCAGAAGTGCTATTCTGCCGGTTCGGGCGAACTAGTAGCCCACCCGCCTGGACGTAATGCCGTCCTATTTAGCCATGGTTTTGAGGCTGGGCACATGCGCGGAAGGCGCGCGTGCGAGTAAAGCACATGCGCGGGGGGCTATGCACATGTGTGGAGATGGCTTGTGCGAGCGCGCGCACACGCTCGCATTTGCGAAGCGGTAGGGAAGGTAAGTGAATACCACCCCTACCTCCGGCTTTGCTAACCTTGAGCTGCCGACAGAGCATGGCTTGGTTGGGGAGAGCCCGCAGGCCAAAGAGGAAGAGGGGGAGGAGCTCTCAGCTTTGGTAGATGCTAGAGTACGCAGGGCAGAGAGGCGGAGATCTGCCAGATTGATGGGGAAAAGGCCCCGCCCCTCTTAATCAGCTGCACCGGGAGGGGCTATTTAGCACGGCAGGCAGAGGAGATGTTGTTGGAAGCAACGTGTGTGGGTCGTAGCCAGATGGTTATTTGTGTTTCCGGGACACTGCAGCTTGGGGATTTAATTCAGTTGCGGAGAGCATTTATGTTCGTGTTTGGAGCAGACAGTTATCTGTCGGGTGGACTAAATGGCCATTGCCTAGAACAGGTGTGGGCAAACGATGGTTCTTTGAGGACCGGTGGACTTCAATTCCCAGAATTCCTGAGCCAGCCATGCATGCATGGCTGACTCAGAAATTCTGGGAGTTGAAGTCCACCGGTCCTCAAAGAGCCATAGATTGCCCACACCTGGCCTAGAAGGTAGTCTGGAGCTTTTTCGTGGCTGGCTTCGCTGAAAACAACTCCCTGAACTCCTGGCTCGGACTATTCCTGTGGCTTCTCTTTGCAAGCGCTGAAACTTGGACCACCGAACTTGTTGACAAACCTCAGTGGATGCCCCGGACCTCAGAGGGGATTTTGAGCTGTTTGTTTTTGGAACCTACCCAGGCAAAACCTTTTTATTTCCAAGACTGTTTTCGGTTCGGCTGTAAGTTTGTTTTGCTTTTGGTTATCTAGTTGGTGGCGAGCCAATTACTGTGCTAAGCTTGCAGCTGGGGCTTAGCTGAAAACCTGAAATAGAACTGTTGGGGGAAACAGACTGAATAAAGCTCTCTACACCAACCCTGACGTGTGGGGAGTGGGGGCAGCACATTCAGAGTGTTGAGGAGGTGGTGGAGGAGAAGGAGGTGGTGGTGGTGGTGGTGGTGGTGGTGGTGGTGGTGGTGGAGGAGGAGGAGGAGGAGGAGGAGGAGGAGGAGGAGGAGGAGGAGGAGAATGGTTCACACACCCACCAGCTCTCTCTGGATGGCCAAGATACGATCCCGAGCATCCTCACAATTGGCCTTCTTCCCAGTTATCAGGATCACTTCAGAATTGCTGTTTTCTGTAGGGAGGTCAATCTTGGTATTGGTTTCCTCTCGAATCTAGTGTGAAGAGACAACATGAAACCCCAGAGCCTCGAGGCTAGACTACTCTCATGAGCTCTACAAGGAGTAGACTACTCTCATGAGCTCTACAAGGAGCTGCCCTCAAGAGATGATGGGTGGAAGGGGCTCCTCCAAGGTGATAGGACTGTGTCAGGAACCTACATGGACCACATATTCTCCATGGGCGTTGACTTCTCCTACTTAAAGAGTCCCAAATATGGGGAGAATCTCCAAATCTCCAGGGCCAAGGGCCCATCTACGTGGGAATCACAGCAGATTCGGAATCCAGTGTGACTTGTGAGTACTCTAATGCAGAGGTCCTCAACCCCAGGTCCGTGGACCGGCCGCAGCATGCCGCAGCATGCCAGAAACCGGTCTGTGCAAACAGGTGAAGCCCCATCCAAGGAATGCAGGCAGCAGGCAAAACCACGCCCCCTCCGGTCCATTGAAAAGCCTCCCTCCAGAGAACCCGGTCCCTGGTGCCAAAAAGGTTGGGGGCTGCTGTTCTAATGTACATAAAACTGCAGTGCAGCATTTTAGATTTACATACCTAGGCTTAAATCCTTGACCCACTGACCCTTTCCATAAAAAGGGATATGTACTGTACCATTACCAACATGTGCACATACATGCACACAGAGGAGAGAGAGCGCAATGAGTGATGTGGGGAGACCCTCCCCCTTTTACCTTTTTGATATTGGCGCCTCCTTTCCCAATGATGTTCTTGTGGAACTGCTTGAAAATGGGAACCGGGATGGAAAAACTGTTTTCGATCTAAGGCACAGAAAAGGAAAGGAGTTAAGCCAGAGAGATTTTACTTCCTGCTCTACTCACCTCTATTCATGTATCTGGCCTTGTAGCCCAGCCTCTGACTTGATCGGACTCTATGGTACAGAACAGGGGTGTCAAACTGGATTTCTTCGAAGGCCAGATCAGCATTATAGTTCTCCTCCGCAGGCCGGCCGGGGGGGGGGGGGGGGAGAGAGACGGATGCCTCCTACAGCATCCTGCCGGTCAAAATGGGACACAAGGGGAGGGGGCGTTTTCGGCCTTCTGCAACACTTTACCAGCCAAAATGGGGCGCGGGGGGGGGCTGTGTGCGGCCTCCCCACGCCTCATTTTCTCCCTCCATGGCCTCCTGCAGCACTCTGCCGGCTGAAAAAAAGCCGCATGGAGGCTCCATAGTGCCTCCACGCAGCCTGTTTTCAGCCTCCAAGGCAGAGGTGGGTTCCTGCCGGTTCGGACCAGTTCTATAGAACTGGTAGCAGGAATTTCCTCCCGCTTGCCGAACCAGCAGCGATGGCCAGCTGGACACCCCCCCGAATCAGCTCACTTGGCGGCACCATAGGCGGCGCCATCTTGGTTTTTGCTGGGTTTTTAGCACTGCGCATGTGCCCGCACGGCGCGTCAGGAAGTGAACCGGCAGCGAGGTAAGCCAGAACCTACCCCTGCTCCCAGGCTTCATGCAGCACTCTGCTGGCAAAAAACAGGCCGTGTGGAAGGCCTGTTTTCAGGCGGTTTTTGGCCAGCAGAGTGCAGGCAGCCGAAAACGGGCTGCGGGGTGGTTGCATGCAGCTTGTTTTGGCTGGCAGAGGCAACTCGGGCCGGTGCTTTGACATTTCCAGGCTGGCCCTGCGGGCCGGATTTAAGCACCCCACAGGCTGGATTCGGCCCGCGGGCCTTGAGTTTGACACAGACACCCCCAGCATAGAAGCATGCTAACCACCTAACATCACAGGAAGAGAGCTTCCGCACTACCTGTCTCCTGATATTGTAGGAGAAGGACTAGCAGAACCTGGGGGCGGAGTCAAAAGTTGAATCAGCCTAGAATCCCTATATAGCCAAAAGCGGACTAAGTCCAACTGCCCTTGGATTCTGTTGATCCGTATCTAACCCCAAGCAGATGTCCATTAGTTGAGAAGATTGCTATGCATGGGCTTTTTAGCAACGAATCAGTTGAATTGGATCTTCAAGTGTGGACTTGCTTTTTCACGACCTGATTACATATTGCCATTCCTCACTACTATCCTAACCATCGCAAGGAATGTGTGCTGTGGTAGTTCACCACCCAGAGCAGAACTGTCAGAGCAGCAGCTATCCAAAAGAGATCAGGCGGTATCTCCTCTCTATGCCCCAATGACTAAAAAGGAGAGGAAGCCTTTTTTTTTTTTAACCCCAATGGCATAAAGGACTCTGAAAGGATTTTCTGGAAGCTCAGCCAACTAGACTCACCAACTCTGCAATCATTTTTTGCAGGTACTTTGCACATTTCTCCACCTCGTTTTTGGGCCCACGCAACTGTACAATGTCGCTCTTCTGTGACGGGTCGGGGAAATTGATGATTACCTGTAGGGTGGAGTAATAGAGAGGTGAGCTCCTATCTATATGTACTATGTATCTATATATCTATATCTCTGTATCTCTCTATCAATCTATCAATCTATATATCATCTATCTATCTATCTATCTATCTATCTATCTATCTATCTATCTATCTATCTATCTATCTATCTATCTATCTATCTATCTATCTATCTATCTATCTATCTATCTATCTATCTATCTATCTATCTCTATCTGTTGTGGCCAGGTCGAGTCCAGTGCAATTAGCAGCCGATCCCGAGGATTCGGAGGTAGTGAGGGTGCAGTACAGAAGACCGGTGTTCCTGGCACCAGAGACGGAGAGTGAAGAGGACGTGGGGTCAGAGGCTGGCGAACAATTAGAACCTGATGCATCTCCTGAGATTAGTGATTCAGCAGAAGAGGAGGCTCTTCTGGATGCCAGAGCACGCAGGTTCTCAAAGAGACATGAGTGGCTAATCAGGAGGAGGCTTTCTCGTGAACAGTAATGCAGGGCTTGACCACGCCCTGAGGGTATTTAAGGGTCTGTCACGAGGGGCTTCGTTGCAGAGAACAACCCTGTTCTGTGGTTTCAGCATTTTGCTCTTGTATCTGCAGCTCGGATTGTCAACAGTTAACATTTTTCCTGTGATTAATGAGAGCTTGGATTTCCGCCAAAACCTCAGTGAGGTGAGATAACGCTCCTTAATTGCTCTCTGAGACTCTAGCCAAATACTGGGAAGACTTTGTAAATGACTGATATTCTTTTCAAAAGACTCAACTCTGGCTAAAAATTTATTTGCAGTAAAAGAATATTGTTCCTTCTTGTGCATCTTATTTTGGGGGCATACCTGTGGGGACAGAACACTATCTATCTATCTATCTATCTATCTATCTATCTATCTATCTATCTATCTATCTATCTATCTATCTATCTATCTATCTATCTATCTATCTATCTATCTATCTATCTATCTATCTATGCAAACTTTTGCATCTCATTTGGAAACCAAGGACCCAAAGTATGGAGGAAGAATGGAGAGGCACACACTGCAAGATGCTTGAAGTCCAGTGTGAAGTTTCCACAGTCTGTGTTGATTTGGGGAGCCATGTCATCTGCTGGTGTTGGTCCACCGTGCTTCATTAAGTCCAGGGTCAACGCAGCTGTCTACCAGGAGATTTTGGAGCACTTCATGCTTCCTTCTGCAGACAAGCTTTATGGGGGATGCTGACTTCATTTTCCAGCAGGACTTGGCACCTGCCCACACTGCCAAAAGCACCAAAACCTGGTTCAATGACCATGGGATTACTGTGCTTGATTTGCCAGCAAACTCGCCTGACCTGAACCCCATAGAGAATCTTATGGGGCACTGCCAAGAGAAAGATGAAAGACATGAGACCGAACAATGCAGAAGAGCTGAAGGCCGCTATTGAAGCATCCTGGTCTTCCATAACACCTCAGCAGTGCCACAGGCTGATAGCGTCCAGGCCACGCCACATTGAGGCAGTAATTGCTGCAAAAGGGGCCCAAACCAAGTACTGAGTACAAATGCATGCTTATACTTTTCAGAGGTCCGATATTGTTCTATGTACAATCCTTGTTTTATTGATTGCATGTAATATTCTAATTTTCTGAGATTGTGGATTTGGGGTTTTTATGAGCTGTAAGCCATAATCATCACAATTATGACAAATCACGGTTTGAACTATCTTGCCTTGCATGTAATGAGTCTCTCTCATATATTAAGTTTCACCTTTTAAGTTGCATTACTGAAATAAATGAACTTTTGCACGATATTCTAATTTTTCGAGTTTCACCTGTAGACTTGTAAAAGTCAATAAATTGATGACTTAAGCTTTTCATGAGTGACTTTGGTTGTTTCCACCTGACACTTCTCCAGCATCTGAACTACAAAAGCAACAAATTGAAATATAAAATAAAATATATTTAATTTAAGATAAAATAAAGCACTAAGCCTACTCGGAAGTGTTGCATTTTGCCAGAAATCTGGAAATGCTTTCTTTCTTTCTTTCTTTTTTTTTGCAAAAGGACAAGAAAGTGCTTCTAGGGAATCCCTTACTTCTGGAAACTTGTCCCGGACCTCCTTAATTTTCTCGCCCTTCTGCCCAATGATTGTCCGGTGAAAGCGCTGTTCGATGATCAGGTCCTTGGTGCGTTCATTTTCCTAGGAGAAGCCATCGTTCAAGAAAGGCGTTGCACCCAGGTCCCAAACCAACCATTTGTTTGGGCCCCTTCCCTGAGGACTTCCAGCCAATAGCCAGAGAGATGCTTGAGGCAGGCCAAGGCGCCCCCTCTCCTTACCATCCGGGCTGCCATTTCCAGGAGCTCCTTACGAGCCAGCTGAACCCCTTGAGGGTCTCCCTCGATCCGGATCAGGTTGCTCTTCTCGCTGTCGGGAGGAATGCGGACGGAGACTTTGTGCTGTTCCTTGATGCGGTTGACTGGAGTAGAGAAAACAGAGCCATTAGAGCAGAGGTGTCAAATTCAAGGCCCGGGGGGGGGGGTCAGATCCAGCCCACAGGGTGCTTAGATCTGGCCCGTAGGGCCACGCTGCAAACAGTGAGGGACCGGTCCGCGGTGCCTCTGCCAGTGAAAACGGGCTCCCAAGCTCCATTTCCGGCTGCGACGGCCTCCTGAAAACACTTTGCCAGTGAAAACGGAGCTGGCAGAGGGACGCAGGAGGCCGTCGGAGCCGGAAACGGAGCTCGGGAGCCCATTTTCTCTGGCAAAGTACTCTGGCCGCCACAGGCACCCCTGACAATGACATCGAGCAGACCACGCCCACTCTGGCCACACCTATCCTGGCCACATCTATCCTGGCCCCAAACAACAACCCTGATGCGGCCCGCAATGAAATCAAATTTGACACCCCTGCATTGGAGGGAAGTCCTTTTCTCTCTGGGGAGGGCAGCTATCTTCCCTTCCCTCCAGCAAAGTGTGATAGTGAAAATCCAAAGACCGGAGAAACACAAGTTTCAGATTCAATGGCCACCGTCCGACTAACAGACTCAATAAAAGCAGGCATCTTCAGGAACTTTAAAAACCCAAAAGCAAAACTTTATTGAGTACATCACTTTGGCACAGAAGAAAGTAAAACCAACTCTTAAAATTTCCCACGCAACCCTGCAGAGTTAAAATGAGTTTCATCCCTGCCTCTCACGGAACGGGTCACATGGTCCAATTAGGAATCAGCCTTTTTGTTTTGATCACAGGCCACTGTCTTTGTCGACACTCCCTCGGGGATCGTTAATAATGAGGAATTCTCTAACTTGGCTGTGATCCAGGGGTGGGTTCCAACTTACTTTGCTGCCGGTTCGTTTTCTCCCACACCACGCGTGCGCATGCACATGTATAGTACAACCCCCCCCCAATTTTTTTTTAAAAGCCAAAAACAAAATGGCGACCTCATGCACAATGACGGAAACTCGGCTTCTGCAAATGCGCAGAAGAAGAAAAAAAATAAAAAAAAAGTAAAAAAATAAAAAAATACGGTGGCGCCCATGGACTGGTACCGACTGATCCGTTTTGGTGACATCGTCGTGACGTCACCAGTGGGCCGCTACTAGTTCGGGCAAACCAGTCTGAACCGGGAGGAAACCACCCCTGCTGTGATCCCCTAAAACTAAAAAATGAATTGGTGTGCCCCTCCTCCCTCCGTGAATAAAACCAATGAATTATTTACGATTAGAGTTGAGGAAGAAATAAGTACAGGTACACCTCAACTTACGACCACGACTGAGCCCAAAATTTCTGTTGCTAAGCAAGACAGCTGGATTTTAGAAAATACACAAGGCAAGGATGTTATTCGTTTTCCCTGCCTCCAATAAATCTCCGTTCTTTCCGCTCCCAAGTTGCACACCTAACGAAAAACAACACGCGGTCTATGGCTCCTTAATGGCTAATCGTTTTACTATGCAGGTAGTTCTCGACTTACGACCACAATGGAGCCCCAAAATTTCTGTTGCTAAGAGAGCTGTTAAGTCAGTTTTGCTCCATTTTATGACCTTCCTTGCCACAGTTGTCAGGTGAACCACTGCAGTTGTTAAGTTAGTAACATGGTTATTAAGTGAATCTGGATTCTCTACTGGCTTTGCTTATCAGAAGGTCACAAAAGGTGATCCCAGGACCCCGGGACACTGCGACCATCATAAATACATGCCAGTTGCCAAGCATTTGAATTCTAATCACATGACCATGGGGATGCTGCAACAGTCTTAAGCGTGAGAACAGCCGAATCAGATGAGGAGGCGGCGTGGGCAGCATCAAGGCAACCTGAAAGCTCCGAGGGGGAGGAGGGAATGGAGCTGTCAGAGAGAGAGAGAGACAGAGGTGGAGCCTGGGCTGTCCGTCAGCCCTCAGATGGAGAGTCAACGGCCCCCAGGTGGCTGATGAGGAAGAGGAGGAGCAGCTGGGTCCAGTGCCTGACACGCAAATGCGCAGAAGGCAGAGAGGAGAGGAGAGCAGTGGAAATCTATGGGCCGATTCTTGGGACGGAAGAGCCACCGCTGCTAGCAAAGCCCCACCCTAGCTCTGAAGATAAAAGGCAGGGGGCGGAAATGAATAGATGTGGCAGACAACTATTCATCTCCCTGCCAGACAGACTTGTTAGCCTGTTGTGAGAAAGAAACTTTTTGCCGAGGCTGCTGGCGCTCCTAATAAAGGAATCACTGATTTCACTACAGAGGGTTTGTCGTGTTTTGGAGCTGGGTCAGAACAACTACCTGTACCCCTTTTGAGTATTTTAAAATGCTAAGGTAATTCCACTGTTGGAAGTGGAATAAAGGCCAAGAGATCTTTGTCTGTGAGACTTCATCAGGTCTTAAAAAAATGTGCCCCCCTCCTCAAATTGCCTCTGGGAGCCCCCCGAGGACTCTCGAGCTAATCTCTCTTTCAAGATAACCTACGGTTGAAGTAAGGTCAACTTATTTTGCGGGATGATGGGAAAATAAAAAGAGGGAAGTGAAAATGCTACCCATAGCCCTGAGCCAAGTCAGGCAGATGAGAATCTGGGTCGCCGTTGAAAAAGATTAACACCCAGTATAGCAATAGCACTTAAGACTTATACACCACTTTACAGTGCTTTGCAGCCCTCTCTAAGCGGTTTACAAAGTCAGCCTATTGCCCCCCCCACAACAATTTGGGTCCTCATTTTACCCACCTCAGAAGTATGGGAAGGCTGAGTCAACCTTGAGCCTGGTGAGATTTGAACTGCCAAATTGCAGGCAGCTGGCAGGCAGCAGAACTAGCCTGCAGTACTGCACTCTAACCACTGTGCCACTGTGGAAGAGGAAAAGGACTGTCTGGTTAATCTCTTTAGGAGGTAGAAAAAGAGAGAGTGTCTTCCATCACCTACTAGTCCAGTGATGGCGAACCTATGGCATACGGAGCCATATGTGAGGGCACGCGAGGCGGTGCCCTATGTCAGCTCCAGCTTCTGAACTTCCGGTTGGGCCGTTGAAAAATGGCTCAACCCCCCTGTGCTGCCCCCCTCACGCATGCGCACAGGCCTCACTGAAGCCTCCGAACTTCCGGTAGGCCCATTTGGCCGTGTTTTGCTCTCCCCAGGCTTCAGGAGGCTTTCCTCAACCCTGAGGAGAGCAAAAAACAGCCCAACAGGCCTACCGGAAGTCCGGAGGCTTCAGTGAGGTCTGTGCGCATGCGTGAGGGGGGCAGCGGGGGGGGGTTGTGCACAAGCGCAGGGGTGGCAGCGTGGGGGTTGTATGCATGCGCAGGGAGGAGGGCATTGCATTATGGGTGTGGGCACACGCACCCAAGCTATAGCGCTTGCGCGCTCACCCTTTTGGCACCCGAGCCAAAAAACATTCACATCACTCTACTAGTCAGTCTGGGAAATCCCAAAGGTTCTTTTTTCAAAGACAGCTGGACTCTGTTTTACCTTGAAGACGTTTCGCTTCTCATCCAGGAAGCTTCTTTAGTTCTGAGCTGAACTGAAGAGGCTTCCTGGATGAGAAGCGAAACGTCTTCAAGGTAAAACAGAGTCCAGCTGTCTTTTGAAAAAAGAACCTTTGGTGCAACCATGACCTGGATGACTGAGACTCTCCATGGACATGCTGGGAAATGTTAACAGAAAAGATTTAGTTGTTATTCAGTGGTTGTGTGTGCGCGCTTCAACCTTATAGTGATCGGCGGGAAAATTAACGCTGCCCCAGCCACCTCAAATCCTTCAGGGTTCTTTTATCGCTCTCTAGACTCACTGTTGGCTCCGTTTTTCCCGATCAGATGACGATGAAACCTCTGGTCAATAAGCACTTCGGTGTAGTCCATCCGTCTGAGCTGCAGAAGAAGACGGGGTGGTGAGATACAAGACTTGCAAGACCAATATGGAGCCTCAGACAAACAGGATTCATTCTCGGGCGTCAGTAATCGCGCTGAAAGACTTGTGGACTTCAACTCCCAGAATTCCCCAGCTAGCCACGGGAGTTGAAGTCCACAAGTCTTCAAGTTGCCAGGTTTGCAGACTCCCGAGTTAATGTAAAATGGAATAGGTCTGGCACACTCTCTCACTTCCAGCCCTTTGATTCACTTATCCTAGCAACAACAAAGTTCTTCTGAGATTCTTAAAAATAAAACCACACACACAACTGCTTCTCGGTGGATTTTCAGTGTTCACGGGTTCAGCATGGATGCCTGAATTGGAATCCATTTGCTCTTCTATTAATACAGTTTTGCTAAGGTTTTCCAAGAGATCCTTATTTTTTTGGAAAATCCAGGGCCTTATTTAGGCAAGAAAAACAAAATGCACAGGTACAGTATATGTGGTACTTTGCTCAACAGTAGTAACTGTGAGAGGGATCTTGGAGTCCTAGTGGACAACCATTTAAATATGAGCCAGCAGTGTGCAGCAGCTGCCAAAAAAGCCAACACAGTTCTAGGCTGCATTAACAGAGGGATAGAATCAAGATCACGTGAAGTGTTAATACCACTTAATAAGGCCTTGGTAAGGCCACACTTGGAATACTGCATTCAGTTTTGGTCGCCACGATGCAAAAAGGATGTTGAGACTCTAGAAAGAGTGCAGAGAAGAGCAACAAAGATGATTAGGGGACTGGAGGCTAAAACATATGAAGAACGGGTGCAGAAACTGGGTATGTCTAGTTTAATGAAAAGAAGGACCAGGGGAGACATGATAGCAGTGTTCCAATAGCTCAGGGGTTGCCACAAAGAAGAGGGAGTCAAACTATTCTCCAAAGCATCTGAGGGCAGGACAAGAAGCAATGGGTGGAAACTAATCAAGGAGAGAAGCAACTTAGAACTAAGGAGAAATTTCCTGACAGTTAGAACAATTAATCAGTGGAACAACTTGCCTCCAGAAGTTGTGAATGCTCCAACACTGGAAGTTTTTGAGAAGATGTTGGATAACCATTTGTCTGAAGTGGTGTAGGGTTTCCTGCCTAAGCAGGGGGTTGGACTAGAAGACCTCCAAAGTCCCTTCCAACTCCGTTATTCGATTCGATTCTATTTTTGGCAACATGGCAAAAAAAACCTAGAGGTAAAATTTTCCTTTGTCCAGCCATGTCTGACTCTTAAGAGGTGGTGCTCATTTCTGTTTCTTAGCCGAGGGAGCTAGCATTGTCCGAAGACACTTCCGTGGTCATGTGGCCAGCATGGCTATATGCCAAAGGCACACGGAATGCTGTTACCTTCCCGCCGAAGTGGTACCTATTTATCTACTTGCATTTGCATGCTTTCGAACTGCGAGGTGGGCGGGAGCTGGAGCAAGGAACCGGGAGCTCACCCTGTTGCGCGGTGCTGGGTCTCGAACCTGAGCTGTCACCTTTCCAGCCAACAAGCCCAGCTTCTTTAACCACTGAGCCATCACCCCACTCTCAACATGGCAAAAGCTGGTATCAAACTGGGGGGGGGGAGATAACCCACACGACTGCAGCTTTCTCATTGGACTTCTGCTGCCCATTTGAATAGGCACAGCTCCAATTTCTGGATTAGTTTCTTAAGGAAGTTTTAAGAGACACTTCAAAAAGGACAATTATGGGTGTTTTAAGCACCATCTTCTGCAAATAGTTCTGCATCATCTCTCCAGCATGCAACACTCATAATATCACTGGCCACACTTCGCACTGCTGCCAAGGAGGAAACAGATAAATTGCCGACCTGGATCTAAAAGGTTTGCTCTTCCTGCTATAGCGATGAATCTGAAGAAGAAAGAGAAAGTACATGTAAGATTCACAAGAGAACTCACCAGGTCCCGAATGATTTCCTGAATCTGGCTTTGGGCCAATTCCACCTCCTCGGTGGGTCCTTCCAGAGTGATCTTCTCATCGCCGTCCGTGAATTCAATGTGAACCTAAAAGAAGGCAAGCCGTGTCTGTCTATCACCAAGAAGGGTTGCACGTCTTTCTCCTTCTGTCCTGGCCACTTTTTACAGAGGCACAATTGAGAGCGTTTTAACAAACTGCATCACTGTTTGGTTTGGTGGCAGCAGTGCCTCAGATAGAAAGCCCATACAGAGAGTGGTGAGGACAGCGGAGAAGACTATAGGAAGCTCTCTTCCTGTTATTCAGGATACGGCTAATAAGCACTATGTACTTAAGAGCTCAAAGCATTGTTAGAGACCCCCACTTACCTACTTCACAGTCTATTTTTGTTGCTCCTCTCTGGGAGGAGGTTTCGAAGTATTTCTAGCAGGACTACCTGAAAAGCCATGGTGGTGCAGTGGTTAGTGTGCAGTACTGCAGGCTACTTCTGCTGACTGCCGGCTGCCTGAAATTTGGCAGTTCAAATCTCACCAGGCTCAATGTTGACTCAGTCTTCCATCCTTCCGAGGTGGGTAAAATAAGGAACCAAAATTGTTGGGGGCTATTGGCCAACTCTGTAAACCGCTGAGCGAGGGCTCTAAAGCACTGTAAAGCGGTATGTAAGTCTAAGTGCTATTGCTATTCTATAACAGCTTTGTTCCCTATGCCATCCGTCTGGTAAACTCGCAAGATCCGTTTCTCTCGCCATGTACATGTACACATCAGAACTAGACTGTACTGTTTCTCTGTGTCATATAATATATGTGGGTATATGCATAATTTTATATTTATTTAATTTATTGATTTGTTTGTTTGTTCATTTTGTCATGTTTATGAGATATACATTGGTGGTGACCCTTTGAGCGTTATATGCATCAAAATTTCATTTTAATGTTATGCCGATTAGTGTACATTCCAAGTGACAATAAAGTTATTCTAAGTCTAAGCGTATCCTAACAACCAGCATTGTTTAGTTTTTATGAGGTTATTTATTTATTTATTTATTTATTTATTTATTTATTATTTATTTGTTTGTTTGTTTGTTTATTATTTATTTATTATATTTATTTATTTATTATTTATTTATTTAGAGATTTATATACCGCCTCACAGTGCAAGCACTCTCTAAGCCGTTTACACCAGTAAGCAATGTATATTTATATTGCCGCCAACAATTTTGGTTCCTTATTTTACCTACCTCGGAAGGATGGAAGGCTGAGTCAACCTTGAGCCGCTGAACTGCTGATCAAAGTCAGCTAAAGTGGCCTGCAGTACTGCCTCTAACCGCTGCGCCACCTCGGCGATGGCCACTCTTGCAGCAGGTCTTAAGATGTCACGTGATACTTGCGGGAAAACTCATCCGCAGGTAGTCCTCGGCTAACAGCCACAATTGCGACCAGAATTTCCTTTGCTGAACAAGATAGTTAAGTGATAGTTGCACCCATTTTATGACTTTTCCTGGTGAGGTTGTTAAGCGAATCACTCGGGTCGCTCTGAATCATGTGGTTGTTAAGCCAATCTGGCTTCTCCCATTGACTTTGTGACTGAAAAGTCAGTTGGGAAGGTCACAAATGGCGGTACCAGCATGACCCCTGTCATAATTACATGCCTGTGGCCACGTGCCCAAATTTTGATCCCGCGACCACCAGGGATGCCACGATAGTTGTAAATGCGAGAACTGGTGGTAAGTTCCTTTTTTTTCAGGGCTGTTGTAACTCTGAATGGTCACTAAATGAATGATTATATGTTGAGGACTGCCTGTACTAGAACAATACGTCAATATTTATGGTCTTCTAGTCCAGGGGTGTCAAACTCGATTTCATTGAGGGCCGCGTCAGGGTTGTGTTTGACCTCGGAGGGCCGGTGGGGGGGTGGGCGTGGCCATGGTGGGCATGGCCATGGTGGGCATTTGACACAGGCTCAAGATGCGTTTTTTCCCCTTCTTTCTTTCCACAGTTCTTTACTATAACCATTTTCCTATCTCTTCTACCAGATATTACGGGCAAACATTTATTACTCATTCTTCATACTCCACCAAACTTTTCATTTCTAAATTTATCAACCATTGTTTAATAGTAGATTGCTTTTCCAGGTAGAAAAGCTATTTATGCTATTATATTTTTATTATTCAACTAATAATAAAGATACAAGGGCCTAAATAACATAATAATACAAGATCTAACAGCAGAGGTAAATTTCCAGGATAGTAAATAGAAATGGCTGTCGATTATAGATTGTTGATTGTAGATTAAATGGACCTACGGTATGCAAAATCTGGCATTAAAGTATAGTATTAACATAGGATGCTGCTTGTTTTCTATCCAGATCAGACACTTACTTGAGGCCACATAATTGTAATCCAGTCCAATCCAGTCCTCCTGCAGCACTCTGCTGGCTGAAAATGGGCCGCGCAGAGGCCCTGAAAGGCCCCCGCGCGGCCCATGTTTTGCCTCCCTGGCCTCCTGCAGCACTCTCCCGGCCGAAAAGGGGCCGTGTGGGGGCCTAGCAGAGCCTCCGCGAGGCCCATTTTCGGCTGGCAGAGTGCTGCAGGAAGCCGAAAATGTGCCACGGGGAGGGGGGGCGCAGAGGCACCGTGGGCCGGTCCTTTGATGTTTCCAGGCCAGCCCCACGGGCCAGATTTAAGCACCTTGATTTTGACACCCCTGTTCTAGGTTCTATTAAGAGAGGGGCAAGAAGCCCAATGGAGTATTCAAATTTAATTCCTACTTTTCCAGTATCCACAAGGGAGAGGCATGTTTTTATTTTTAAACAATATTTCATGCATTTAACCAGAGATTTTACTCTCGCTATTTTATTTATAGCCTTGTTATTTTAGGAATACTTGCCTTAGGGAGTTGCTGGGTAATTCTGCCAATATTCTGTCCTTTCTTCCCAATTATAAAACGATGTAACCAGGCTGGGGCCATTACTTCAGCTACCATCACACTCTTCGCCTAGGGAAAAGGGACAGGATGGCAAGAAGAGTTTACCGGCTTCATTCACAAGAGTGACTTTGAAAACCTGGCTACAGACAGGTCTCCATTTGAGTGAAGATACCACAGCTGGCCATATCTTTATGCCAGCAAGTGTTTTTAGTGCTGCAATACCTGCATTCTGCCTCCAGGTGGCATTATGGCATCATTACATCATTTTCAATCATGTTTATTTACTTTTTTCTTAATTAGATGTGCAAGTTGGCCAATTACACTAAGCCAGAGTTGGTTAATCTTCAGCTTCTGGGATTCACATACTCGTGAATCCCAGAAGCTGGGATTTATTTTCTTTTGGGCCTCAAAATAAGCACCAGGGCTTATTTGGGGGGGGGGGGTTCATGTATGAGGCCCACTTCTTCTGCTTGCCCGCGGTGGGGCAGGAGGCAGTGGGGATGGAGCTGCCCCACATGCCCCGCACCGGCTTACCTCAGGGCCCCTACAGCCAGGCCACCCACGCCCCGAACACCTGCCTCACCTTCAGCAGCCCCGTCCAGCAGGACCCCCCATGCCTGCTGTCGGCTCACTTCTTCTGCTTGCTCGTGGCTGCAACAGAGCAGGAGGCTGAGCAATGCACCGATGCCACAGCCACGAGGCAAGGTATGGGGGGGTGGAGCTACTTCATGCACCCCACAGCCTGGCCATCCACACCCTGATGCCCGCCTCACCTTGCAGCCATGGCACTAGTGCGCCGCTCGGCCTCCTGCTCCGGTGCAGCTGCAAGCAAGCAGAAGTGGAACGGCGGCCATGTGGTCTACTGCTGCACATGGCTGCTGGTGCTGCCACCATGAGGCAGGTGTCAGGGGCGTGGATGGCCTGGCTGCAGGGGCCCTGAGGTAAGCTGGTGCGGGTTGCATGGGGCAACTCCACCCCCCGCCTCGCGGCCACGGCACAGCGAGCAACAAGACAGAATGGGTGGGCGACCAGCTGCATAGGCTCTTAAGTAGGGCTTATTTTGGTGGTAGGGCTTATATTAGGTGCACGTAAAAAAACATGCTAGGTCTTATTTTCAGGAAAACAAGGTATCCATTAAATTCCCATGTTGTGTTACTCAAACCCATCCAATTTTGGTGAAAACCAACTTTCCTCCCTTTAGTTAGGAAACAAAGGGGAAAAAAATATTTTAAGCCCAAGAATGTCATTGTCAAAAATAGAGGCTAGAAATTCACCAAAGCCTCAATGTTTTGTTAGATAAAGTGGCCCCACATTCTCCCCCCTCCCATTTAAGTGCCACTTCTGACCATCCCAAGATTGCCCATCTCTCCTCTTTCACAGTTTGTTGAACGTGGTTTCCTGAAAAAAACACAATTTACTAAGTTCACAAGGACGCCACATCCTGTTTGTGACTTATAGTGGCCAAATTCACGTAAAACCGTAATCTAAACCAAATGGAGCCTGCCTGACAGTAACACCAGTTTATTTTAAACAAAACAGCAGGTATCGAACCAAAGGGAAAATGAGACGAAAAACACACACGCACAGAGAGAAAAATAAAACTTCTGCACAGATCCAACTTTTTTACCTAGCTGGTCTTTAAAGTTCATGATTTTTTTAATTGTTTTCAGTTAACTTACACAAATTCTAGGGGGAAAGCAATATTTCTTTTGTTGACTTTGGCACACCAAACTGTGCTGATCCCATGTCAAATGTCCCGGATTACTAGGCCTTTGTGCGACCGTGGCAGACAGTTACCTTGGCATAGACCTGAGTTAGGGCTGGTCCCAGTTTGTCCGGCTCTCCACGCAGAATAATGGTCTCCGAACTGCTTTCAAGAGGCGGCATCTCCACTGAGACACCCGTGGTATCTAGGATTTCCTGCAGGGTGTTTCCTTTCGGGCCGATGATATACTTGTGCTGGGACTTCTTTACCTCCACAGAGATGGTGGTGGTCTTGCGCTTCTGAAAGACAGCCAGAGGCAGCTTCAAACCCAAAAAAAGATGCAAAGCCAACCTTAATCTTAGCCTCCCAAAAATCCTATTGGAAAGAGAGACGATCCTTGAGCAGTTGAGCAGTAAAGTACATGGTGACTGTACTCTTGGTTTGTTCTCAGGTGCTATATATATATAAGCAGAGTTTCTAACACTAAGACTATAGAGTTTAAACTATCCCATTAAGCAGATGTGGTCCAGCACACACGTACAGGTCCTCCTCAACTTACGACCAAAACTGAGCCCAAAATTTTTGTTGCTAAGCAAGGTATTTGTTTTGATTCATGTTACGAATTTCCTTGCAACATTTATTAACTGAATCACTGCAGTTGTTAAATTAGTAACCCGGTTGTTAAGTGAATCTGGCATCCTCCTTGACTTTACTTGTTAGAAGGTTGCAAAAGATGGACCACATGACCCCAGGACACTGCAACCATGATAAATGTGACTCCGTTATCAAGCATCTGAATTTAAATCATGTGGCCATGGGGATGTTGCAATGGTCATAAGCAGGGGCGGGTTGCTCACTTACCTTGCTACTGGTGCGTTGCGCACGGATCACCACATTTCATGCACGCACCCCCTCGCGCGATTTTGCTTTTCCGCATGCGCGGAAGCAAAATCGCACCGAAATCTTGCGAGGGGATGCGCGTGTGCAATTTTGGTGATTTTTTTGCTTCTGCGCATGCGCAGAAGCGAAATCTCGCTGAAATCTCATGCGCGTATCCCCTCGCGAGATTTTGGCACGATTTTCCTTCCGCGCATACGCAGAAGCAAAAAATCACCGAAAAATTCGCAAAAAAAGATGGCGGCTCCTAGGCACCGGCAACCAATCACACCGGGTCGGTAGCCTCTTGATGACGTTACCAGCCTGCCGCTACCGGTGCAATAGAATGGACCGCACCGGTAGGAACCCACCACTGGTCATAAGTGTGTAAAATGATCGTAAGTCACTTTTTTCAATGCGGTTGTAACTTCAGTCACTAAATGAACAGTTGTAAGTCAAGGACTACCTCAGGTCGTGGGATATTAAAGCGTCTGGAAATATTTACTTGAAAAAAGACAACTTAAAGAGGATATGACAACTACCTAAAGGGAAGCCACATGGAAAAAGCCAAAGTTTGTTCTTTGTCAACCCAGAATACAAGACATGGAATCATCGTCTTTTAATGACCCCATAATCCCTTGCAGGGTGGAGTCTGAGCAACTGAATGGAGCGGAGTGTTTACTGGCCGGATGCTCTTCCTGTTGCCAATGCGGAGTTTTCTTTCCGCAAATATATTCTAATTGTGCCCAGAGAGAGAAATATCTGCCTCTACCTAGGATTGAACTCACAGCCTTCTGATTGTGAGGCAAGAGCTCCACCTCTAGGACACCTCACCACTCAAATACAAGACATGGAATAAAGGATTTAAATTGCCGGAAAGCAAATTCTGATTAAATTTTGGAAGAAAGTTCCTAAGGGTAGAGCATTCTGAGAGGAGAACCAATGTCTCAGAAGTGGTGGATTGTACCTTCACATGTCTCCATCTACAGGTAGCCCTCGACTTATGACCACAACTGAGCCCAACATTTCCGTTGCTAAATGAGACATTTGTTAAGTGAATTTTGCTCCATTTTGTGACCACGCTTGTTAACTGAATCACTGCAGTTATTACGTTAGTAGCACGGTTGTTAAGTGAATATGGCTTCCCCGTTGACTTTGCTTATCAGAACATCGCCAAAGGTGATCACATGACCCCCGGGAGACTGCAATCGTCTTAAATATGAATCAGTTAACAAGTGTCTGAATTTTGATCACCTGACCATGGGGATGCTGCAGCTGTTAAGTGTGAAAAGCGCCACTGTAACTTTGAACTGTCGCTAAATGAAGTAAGTTGAGGACTGTCTTTATATTAATTTAGCCAGGATTTTATGAAGTCATACCCAATAACGTGGAAATGTTTGGCTCTCAATCTGTCATGCATGAACAATCAGGTCCCCATGTGAAGGGTTCGGTTCATGCTTTATTGCTCATAGGAATCATCTCGGACTAACGGTCTGCACCTGGGTAAAACTAGGTAAGGTTCCATAGCATTCAAGGGAGATTGGATTTTGTCCTCTTGTGACTACATAGAGATTCTAAACTAATGCCCCGTTTGACTCCTCCCCCTGGCTCTGCCAATCTCTCCCCGACACAATCCCAGCCACTCTGAGAAGGGATGGGAATGGAGGAGATAGGCAGGGGTGGGTTCCACTTACCTCCCCTACTGGTTCGCATCGCGTCGGAAGTGCGCGTTTTGCCTACGTCATGTCGGGGAAATGACCCTCTGCGCATGCGCAGAAGGCTTTGCGCATGCGGAGAGGGTTCTTTGCCAGCCGCGGCAACCGGAGGACCGGTTCTGGGAGGCATGGCCAGCCAGCCATCGCTGCCGGTTCGGCAAGCAGGGGCAAATTTCCACCGCCGGTTCAGGTGAACCGGTCCGAACCGGCAACAACCCACCACTGGAGATCGGGAAGAAAACTGCTGCCAGAGCAGAATAAGAAATATGGCGCCAGATACCCCAATAGTGTAGACCCCACCCACCCACCCCCGAGATCTCTCTCAAGCACTACCTTGTCCTCGTAGATCTTGCGGATACGCAGAAGAGCCTGGGAGACAGGTTCCTTCTCCCCGGTAATGATGATCTCATCCTTGCTGACGCTGGGCGGGGGGATGTTGATGCGTGCCCCTGTCTCCTGCATGATCTCCTGGACTGTTTTGTTGAAAGCCCCAGCGATGAATGGGTGGAAGACCTTCTCCAGGTTCAAGCGCTCCACTGCTCGTTTGTCCTAAAAGGAAAACCAGGGAGAGGTTTCAGCCTGACTAGAGATGAACAGATAGGAAGTCGGAGCTGAAGAAGCTTCTTAGATGAGAAGCGAAACCTCTTCAAAGGAAAACAAGAAAGTCCAGTTGCCTCTTGAAAAAAAAGCACTTCTGTTCTACGTGACACGACTAAGGCTCTTTATTGATTGATTGATTGATGTCCTGCCTTTATTATTTTTATAAATACAGGTGGTCCTCGACTTAACGACCAGAGTTGAGCCCAGAGTTTATGTGGTTCTAAGTGAGACATTTGTTAAGGGAGTTTTGTCTCATGTTACGACTTGTCTTGCCACTTGTTTCTTAAGCGAATCACTGCAGTTGTTAAATTAGTAACCCAGTTATTAAGTGAATCTGGCTTCCCCATCGACTCTGCTTGTCGGACGGTCGCAGAAGATGGGTCACATGACCCCAGAACACCGCAACCGTCATAAATATGAACCAGTTGTCAAACAGCCGAATGTAAATGACTGTGAAATGTAAATGACTACGGTCGTCAGTGTGAAAAATGGTCGTAACTTCGAATGGTCACTAAATAAACTGTTGTAAGTCAAGGGCTGCCTGTAACTCAAGGTGAAGAACATACCCAACATACTTTCCTCCTCCTATTTTCCTCACAACAACTGTGTAAGATGTGTTGGGCTGAGAGAGAACGACCGGCTAAAGGTCACCCAGCTAGTTTTCATGGCTAAAGCAGGACTTGAACTCATGGTCTCCCAGTTTCTCTAGCCTGGTGCTTAAATTACTAGACCAGAGGTAGGCAACCCATGGCTCTGGAGCCGCATATGGCTCTTTCATCCCTCTGCTGCGGCTCCCTGTCGCCGGTCGGCTCCACAATTGATAGGGCTTTTAGTTAGGACAGTAGAGGAAGAAGGACGCAGCACTAGGAGGAGACTCTATGGTGGGGGAACTGGACTTCCGGTCGGCTCCAGAATTGAACGGGGTGGATTCTGGTTAGGACCTTTGTGGCTCTTTGAGTGTTTAAGGTTGCCGACCCCTGTAAACTAGACCAAACTGACTCTTTGAAGGTCAAAGTCTGTTTCATTTTTTTGCAGACAAGCCAAGCTATTACAGCAGGTCTTCCTTCCCTTCTCAAACAAACGCACAGGAAGGGATCACAATAACCTTCAATTTTCTAGTGCCATGCATGACTGTATATGTCAGTGATGGTGAACCTTTTTTTCCCCAGGTGCTGAAAGCGCGTGTGCTCACGTTATCACACATGCGCATGCCCACACCCATAATTCAATGCTCCCGGGCCCCGCCCCCTGCACATGGACATGCAACCCCCCCATGCTGCCCCGCCCCTGCACATGCGTACATGACCCCTTCCGCTTCCCCATTTCCCGACTTTCGGTGGGCCCGGTAGTACCGTTTTTCGCCCTCCCCAGGCTCCAGAGACTTTCTTGAAGCCTCCACTGGAGGCCCTCCGGAGGCCAAAAACGCCCTCCCAGAGCCACCACGCGAGCCAAAAATCAGCTGGCCAGTGCGCACATGCGCACTGGAGCTGAGCTAGGGCAATTGCTCACATGCCGGCAGATATGGCAGGTGGCATGCATGCCATAGGTTTGCCATCACGGTTATAGGTAGTCCTTGATTTATAACCATTCGTTTAGTGACTCTTACAACGGCATTGAAAAAAAGCGATTTATGACTGCGTTCACACCGATGACCATTGTGGCATCCCTGGAGTCAAAATTCTGACAACTGGCATGTATTTATGACTGTTGCAGTGTCTCAGGGTCATGTGATCCCTGCCAGGCCTGGAAACCATTTTGGGCCTTGGATGTTCAAGCCTGCCACCTTTAGGACTGTGGGAAACTGGGAGGGGGGATTGTATGAAGCTGGGGAGATAGGTAGTAAAATAACATTCCTTTCTCCGAGAGTCAAGGCCACTCTGCCCTGCACCTGGAGGGGTGTGACTGGGAGGTATCTCCAGTTGGGACGGTGCATTGATTGGACCATGTGATGGGCATGTGGGTGTGCCGGGGACAGGGGCTTGGACTTTCTTTTGGGGGGGAAAACCCGGAAGCTTTCAGATTCGGGTTTTCCCAGATGTGCCAATATGACATGTCTAATAAAATGGAACTTTGAGGAAACTCAAGCCTCGGAGTTTTCTTTCGTTGGGGGTGTTACTTGAAACCCTGACAATCCCCTTTTGGGATCTTCTGACAGCAAAGTCAATGGGGAAGCCAGATTCACTTATCGACTTAAGCGATTCTTCTAACAACGGTGGCAAGAAAGGTCATAAAACAAGATAAGACTCCCTTAACCACCGTCTCGGGGTGGTTAAGTGAGTTTGACTTAACCAAAGAAAATTCTGGGCTCAATTACTGTCATTAACCGAGGACTGCCTGTAATCACTGATTTATTTAAGAGCCGTGGTGGCACAGTGGTTAGAGTGCAGTACTGCAGGCTACTTCTGCTGACTGCCGGCTGACTGCAATTTGGCAGTTCGAATCTCAACCAGGCTCAAGGTTGACTCAGCCTTCCATCCTTCCGAGGTCGGTAAAATGAGGACCCAGATTGTTGGGGGGCAAGATGCTGACTCTGTAAACCGTTTTAGAGAGGTTGTAAAAACACCGTGAAGCGGTATATAAGTGCTATTGCTATTTTCACTGAAAAAAAGGCAGCAGTTCTCCTGAAATTAAGAAGAAACTAAGGGATGCGGTGGCTCAGTGGCTAAGACGCTGAGCTTGTCGATCAGAAAGGTCAGCAGTTGGGCGGTTTGAATCCCTAGCGCCGCGTAACGGAGTGAGCAAGTAGAAAAATAGGGACCACCTTTGGTGGGAAGATAACAGCGTTCCGTGCGCCTTCAGTGTTGAGTCATGCTGGCCACATGACCACGGAAACAGCGCTGGCTCTTCGGCTTTGAAACGGAGATGAGCACCGCCCCCTAGAGTCAAGAACGACTAGCACGTATGTGCAAGGGGAACCTTTACAATTTAACATGTTAGAACCCTTCCTCACCTTTTGGGGGGTGGGGAATGCAGACACAACTACTCATTGAAGTTGCATTTGGTTAACTCTATGGTAAAATTAAGAGCATAATCCATGCCGCTTGTCTCCTGGAGTGCCTGCTTATCGTTCTAGAATCAAGACGTTGCCGCATCAACTGCAGAAGACCTTCAAAATAATCTCCTGAGAACTTCCACGTCTCCACGTTCCTGTCGCTTTCGGAGAGAAGGAGAGGCGCCCAGCCGCTCACCTGCTCTGCTGAGATGAGCAAGATCTCATGACGTGCTTTCTCGATGCCTTCTTTGGTGCCCGTGATCTTGATCTGGCTGCTGGGATCCTCGGGCCGCGGGATGTTGATCTTGGTGGCCGTCTTTAGCTCGAGCTCCTGCAGTTTCTCACCGTTCTTGCCGATCACAAAGCGATGGTGTTCTTTGGGGATTGTGACAGTAGCTGAAGCCTGTGGAAAGGAGGGAATTATGGAGAGGGATTGAAGCATCTGAGGGGGCAGATTCACTAGAAAAACAGAGGAAGAGCAGGAATTTACAGAAGGTCAAGCTGTGAATTCTGAAGAGAACCTGGCCGAAGCCATCTTCTGCTACTTCATAGTTGCCACAAACTAGTAGAGGGGAGGGGGAGACATGCTAACCTAGCTACCAGTCAAAACAAAAAGTTTTCTCATGGGAACCAAGGTCAGATACACAGGTGGCCGTTGAAGGAGGGGAAAGTCAACCAAGGAGCCCGCCAAATGTCCTGAGTGGAGAATGTGACCTGTGACAATAGGGGAGGAGATCAATTGCTATTTTATTACGCTATTACTGGGGGGAAACTTTTCAGAGTTGGTTTTCAAAGGGCTGTGCCGATTTGATGCATCTAATAAACATGTTGTTTGAGGAATCTGCCTGCCTCGGAATTCTGCTTTCAATGGGTGTGTTACTCGGAACGATGACACAAGTCTCACCTGTAGTAACTATCTCGGAGGAAGCATTTGGCCCAACAGAAGAGGACAGGGGATGTTTGCAAAAACTCCTAAGATCAATTCTGGATAAAGTTGGAGAAGACCTGTCTGTAATTATGGAGAGTCTCTGCCAGATTGCCAGTCTAGACTAAGGATAGCCCTTGTTCTGACCCGGCTCCCAAACACGACAAACCCTGTGTGGTTAACAAAATGTTCCTTTTATTAGGAGCCCTGACAAAAAGTCTCTCTCTCACACACAGCAGGCTAACAAGTCTGTCTGGCAGGGGAGATGAATAATTGTCTGCCACATCCATTCACCTCTGCCCGCCTTTTATCCCCAGAACTAGGGTGGGGCTCCGCTAGCAGCGGTGGCTCTTCTGTCCCAAGGACCAGGCCATAGATTTCCACTGCTCTCCTCTCCTCTGCCTTCTGCGCATCTGTGCGTCAGGCAGTGGACCCAGCTGTTCCTCCTCTTCCTCATCAGCCACCTCCAGACCTGGGGGCTGTTGACTCTCCATCTGAGGGCTGATAGATGGCCTAGGCTCCGCCTCTGTCTCTCTCTCTGTCAGCTCCATTCCCTCTTTCCCCTTGGAGCTCTCAGGTTGCCTTGATGCTGACCTTGACTCCCATGCGGCCTCATCTGATTCGGCTGCTGGAGGGGCCAGCGGCCGACAGGCCACAACAGCCCTTCCAGATGTCGTAAGACTACAGAATGCTGCCTAGCCTGAGGAGAAACAGAGGTCAACATCTGTAGGACCCAGACTGTCCAAAGGTGCTCCAGCAGAGCTGAGCCGATAGACCCATGGCAAGATTCTGTGGAAGGCAGCCTTCTACAAAAGATCCGATTTGCTGCCAGTTTTCGAAGGACGACTACAAAGTCAGTGTGTCACCCTGGAAACCCTTAAATAATGTTAATTGTAATGTTTTAAGTGCTGAATTGGGAGCAGGGGATGGCGAATCATCACCGCAATGGCCCTGTGGAGCAAGGGAGGCTAGCTTGACGTGTCACCTGGGTCTGAAGCCGAGCGACAATTTCCTTCCGTGCTTTCATCACAGAGTCCAGTTTGCCAGTCACCATGATGGACAGGCCCTGGTCCTTGGCCAAGGAAAGCTCAATATGAGCCCCCGTCTTCTGCATGATGTCCACGCAGACTTTGGCCTCATCGCCTTCTCCGAACTGGCTGTTGTCCTTGTAGCGTCGCTCTTCCAGGGGGACGTGAAACACCTGTCAAGAAGAACCAGGCACTGTTATCGAAATGCTACCACAGGGGTGTGAAACTCTGCTTCATTGAGGGCCACATCAGGGTTTTGTTTGACCTCAGATAGGCGTGGGGTGCGTGGGTGGGGGTGGGGGTGGCCATGGTGGACGTGATACGGGACTCGTGTTGGGGGCACGTGTGGTGGCCAAGCGCCAAGGCAGGACTTCCTCGAGACCCTCCCTCACTCTCATAATCTCCTTCCTTCCTTCTCCTTCCTTTCCTACCCTCCTTCCGTATTTTTCCTTCCCTCTTTATTCTCCTTTCATCTTCTTTTCCCTCTTTTCTTATTTTTCCTTCCTTGCTCTCTTTCCTTCTTTGTCTTTCCTTTTCCCCTTTCTCCTTTCCTGTCCCTTCTTGCATGCTCAAATGAAAAAGGGGAAACATTTCTCCTTTTGTTTTGATAGCCCTCTGCCAGAAAAAAACGGAGCCCCGGGGGGGCATGCAAACCCCCACCCCCGAGCTCCATTTTTTTTGGAAGAGGGCTGCAGGAAACTGTCACGGTCAAAAATGGAGCATGGGCTCTGTTTTCACTGGCAGAGGCACCGCAGGCCAGTTCTTTCCTGTTTCCAGGCCGACCCTGTGGGCCGGACCTGAGCACCCCACGGGCCAGATGCAGCCTGCGGACCTTGAGTTTGACACCCCTGTGCTACAATGTTTCCAGACGCCCTTGCTGGATCCTAAGGGAAATCCTAAGGGGCTGCCACAAAGAAGAGGGGATTCTCCAAAGAATCTGAAGGCAGGACTAGAAGCAATGGAGGGAAACTCATCAAGGAGAGAAACAACCTAGAACTAAGGAGAAACTCCATAACAGTGAGAACAGGAGGCTTTTAAGAAGAGATTGGACAGCCACATGTCTGAAATGGTACAGCGTCTCCTGCTTGAGCAGGGGGTTGGACTAGAAGACCTCCAAGATCCCTTCCTACTCTTTGGATCATGCCAAAAGAATTGATCCAGAACACTATCTTCTTTGCCCGTGTGTGTGTGTGTGTGTGTGTGTGTGTGTGTGTGTGTGTGTGTGTGTGTGTGTGTGTGCGCGCGCGCGTGTGGTCACCAGAGTTGGAGTCCACCCATCTTAAAGTTGCAGAGGTTGAGAAAGGTTTCTCCAGACTACCGTATTTTTCGGAGTATAAGATGCACCTTTCCCCCCCTAAAAGAGGCTGAAAATTTGGGTGCGTCTTATACTCCAAATGTAGCTTTTTCGAAGCTTTTTTCCCCAGCCCTAATGAGGTGCTTAACGCTCCTCCAGGCTCCTCCCGGCTTGCAGGCTTGTTTTCATTGCTATTCCCTCCGAAAAAGGTTTTTTCAGCCCTAACGAAGTGCTAAGGATCTTCCCAGCTTGCAGGCTTGTTTTTATTGCTACTCCCTCCGAAGAAGTTTTTTTCCAGCCCTAAGTCTTTGCAGGCTTGTTTTCATTGCTACTCCCTCCAAAGATGATTTTTTTCAGCCATAACCAGGGAGAAAATAATGTGCTGAAGCTGACCAGACTAAAGACGCTAGCCAGATGGATATCTGGTAGGTAGATTTTTCCCCCTATTTTCCTCCTCCAAAACTAAGGTGCGTCTTATACTCCGAAAAATACCGTAATTCCCTGGTTATCAAAGCAGGATGCAAAAAGCCCTTGTCCCCAATTCCTGTCTCTTTTTCTAAGCAGAATTCAATCTAGATATTTTAACGGAGGTTGGGCGGGGGGATGTTGGAATTCTGTCTTTTCATTTCCCTGTCTTATGATTAATTTTCCAGACCAGTGGCTCTCAAAATGGTTTGACCCAATTATCTTTCTTCCCAGACTCCAACAATGCCATTAACCCACACGTCCCCACATAAAAAACAGACTCTCGGGAATCCTTGGTGCTCTTTTGAACTTGGTTGTTGTTTTCTTGCAGACGATTCATGACCCAAACTAGGCAACATCTTCAGTGCGAGAAGGGAGTAGGGTTTGTGGAGAGGAGGAGAAAAAAAGAGGAGGAGGAGGAGGAGGAGGAGGAGGAGGAGTTAAGGAGGACTATGGGATCCTTGGTGCTCTTTGAACTTGGCTGTTTTCTTGCAGTCGTTTCATTACCCAAACTAGGTAACATCTTCAGTGCAAGAAGAGAATAGGCCTGTGATGGTGAACCTATGGCACGCATGCCACAGCTGTCGCGCAGAGCCCTCTCTGCGGGCACGCGAGCCATCGGCCAGCTCAGGTCCACCGCACATGTGCGCCTCCCGCCAGCGAGCTGATTTTTGGGATGCGCGGGGATGGGGCGCATGTGGGAAATGCGAATCCATTCGCCCGGTCACACATACATGCGCTGGGGGTCATGCGTGCATGCGCTGGGGGAGCGCGGGGGTGGGGCACCCCGCGGTCCATTTTTGGTCCCAGGAGGCTGCAGGGAGGCCTACTAGGCCCAAAACGGGGCGTGGGGGGGTGCAGTGCCCCCTCACGGTCTGTTTTTGGTCCCAGGAGGCTGCAGGGAGGCCTACTAGGCCCAAAACGGGGCATGGGAGTGCAGTGCCTCCTCACGGCCCATTTTTGGTCCCAGGAGGCTGCAGGGAGGCCTACTAGGCCCAAAATGGGGGGAGGATCACACATGCATGTGCAGGGAGATGTGGGAGCGTGGGGGGGTCGTGTGCGCATGCGCAGGGGGGGCACACATTGCATTATAGGTGCCAGCACGTGTACGTTTTCGGCACACAATGACAAAAAGGTTAGCCATCATTGGAATAGGGTTTGTGGAGAGGAGGGGGGAGGAGGGGGGGAGGAAAGGAGGAGTATAGGATCCTCGGTGCTCTCTGAGCTTATTGTATTTTTGCAGACGTTTCATTATCCAAATTAGGTAACATCTTCAGTGCGAGAAGGGAGTAGGGTTTGTGGAGAGACGGAGGAGGAGTGTGGGATCCTTGATGCTCTGAGCTTGGTTGTTTTCTTGCAGACGTTTCATGACCCAAACTAAGTAACATCATCAGTGCTAGTCACTAACACTGCACTGCATTAGCACTGATGATGTTACCTAGTTTGGGTCATGAAACGTCTGCAAGAAAACAACCAAGCCCAGAGAGCATCAAGAATTCCTCATTTCAAATATGAGCTACAGATATTCTTCTTTATTGGTAAAAAAAACAGAATCTGTTGTATTTATGCAAGCATCCCAGCAGCATTCAGACGCAAACTGGATCCTCAATTCTCATCAAAAGCCATTTGCAAATGGCTCCATTACCCTCAGGATATGCCCCAGTGACTCCCCACTGTTCTGGACCAACCTTACACCCAGCTTGGATGTCCCAGAATTCTCAGCCATAGTTATGCCGCCCTGAGGAATTCTGGGTATGGAAGTCCAGGCACTTCTGAGGAAACCAGATTGGCAAAGGTTGCTTCCAAACCCACACACATTCCTTTTCTGTGAGAGATCACACCACACACACACACACAGTGTGCCGCACACACCTCACCGTGCACTCACCTGGGTGATGACCGAAGATTTGATAGGCCGAATTTTGTTCCATACTCCTGTGAACTCACTGGATCTTTCCCCCGGAGCCCCCTTTTCCGGGAGTGGTGGGAAAGCTTCCAAATAAGTGGGGATGTAGGCCTCATCTTCTGGGACACCACCTGCTTGGAGCAGAGACCACAAGGAAACCAATTATCAAAAGAACAGAAAGAGAGAAATGTGTAGAGACAACGGCTCCTTTGAGTGAAGTTCAATATCGTACTATAGGTAGTCCTCCATTTATAACCAGTCACTTAGTGACCATTTGAAGTTACAGCGGCACTGAAAACAAATGACTTATGACCGATTTTGATTCTCATGGTCCTTCCTGCTCCAGCATCCTCCACCGGCGAGACCCTCTCACCTCGTGATTCTTCGTCCCTCAGGCCGCTGCGGTGCTCAGCAAAGCTCTCGGGTGTTAACACGGCGACCGAACTCATTGTTTCAAACCCAGATTTGCGCGTTTCCGATATTCCACTGGGAGGAGGGAGGGAGGGAGAGAGAAAGAGAGAGAAAAGGGATGTGGGAGGAGAAGGAGAAGAAAGGGAGGGAGGGAACAAGAAAAAGAAAGAAAGAGAGAGAGAGAGAGAGAAAGAAAGAAAGAAATGGGAGAGAGAGAGGAAGAAAGGAAGAAACAAGAAAGAAAGAGAGAGAAAGAGAAAAAGAAAGAAAGAAAGAAAGAAAGAAAGAAAGAAAGAAAGAAAGAAAGAAAGAAAGAAAGAAAGAAAGAAAGAAAGAGAGGGGAGAGGAGGGGAGGGGAGGGGAGGGGAGGGGAAGGAAGGAATAAAGAAAGAAAGAAAGAAAGAAAGAAAGAAAGAAAGAAAGAAAGAAAGAAAGAAGGGAGGGAGGGAGGGAGGGAGGGAGGGAGGAAGGAAGGAGGAGAGAGAAGGGAAGGGAGGGAGCAGAAAGAGGAAAGAAAGAAAGAAAGAAAGAAAGAAAGAAAGAAAGAAAGAAAGAAAGAAAGAAAGAAAGAAAGAAAGAAAGAAAGAAAGAAAGAAAGAAGAGTCAGAGTTGGCCTTGACATTATTTAACCCTGAGCATGGCTGGCATTTACTCACAAGATGCCAGCTCAGCTCTGCTAAATGATCAGCATGGATCTATCTATCCCAACTTCCAACATGTTCTTTTGCCTTGCCCAATGCTTTGTTTTTACAATCCAGGTGCAGAGATAAACATTCACGGATTTACATCAGGTTTACCCAGGGGTAAAATACTCCCGGTTCGGGCAGGCCAGTCGGTCGCCGTAGAGCCAATAGCGATCGCAGCGTGAGCCTTCCCCCACCTGCTTCCCCCGCCCGCTGGACACCGCCATTTGGGTTCTTTTACCCTCTGTGCATGCGCAGAACACTTTGCCTCCTGGCTCAATCACTAATGCTCTGCAGGCTGCCCACTCTTACTAACTCCGTGGCAAAGCACACCGTTCCTCCCTTTGGCTTACCTGCAAAATGGTCAAATGCCGGAAAGGTCCGTCCGAAGCAAGGCTACCTGTGGCGCTTCAGCGTGACAGCAGCTTTGGTCCTGCCAGGAGAATTGAATGCCATCATTTTAGGATGAAAGATGCCCCCATCCAGTGCAAGAAGCCCCCAGACCCAAAAAGATATACACAGGTACCCAGAATAACAATGGAAGACGTATTTAAAGATGAGGGGAGTGTGTCGTCTACCCTTCCCCAAGGACTTATTTTTGTTCTATGACATCTCCCTGCTGCCTTGAGGCTTCCTGCACCTCCAGGAATTCACCGGGGAGCCTGGAGAAAACTATTAGGTAATTGGGATACTAGTCCTCATGACCAGAAGAAAACAAATCTACAATGCAATCTAAAAAAATAGATATTTCTTAGAAAACAAGCAGTCTCTCTTGAGATAGTGCCAGTTTGGTCTACTGGTTAAGGCACCAGGCTAGAAACTGGGAGACCGTGAGTTCTAGTCCCGCCTTAGGCATGAAAACTGGCTGAGTGACTTTCGGCTAATCACCAGGAAACTGTGAGTTCTAGTCCCATCTGAGGCAATGAAAGTCAGCTGAGTAACTTGGGCCAATCGCCAGGAGATTGTGAGTTCTAGTCCCGCCTTTAGGCATGAAAATTGGCTTGGTGACTTTGGGATAATCACCAGGAGAGTGTGAGTTCTAGTCCAGCCTTAGAGATGAAAGTTGGCTGGGTGTCTTTGGGCCAAATAATTCTCTCTCAGCCCAACTCAACTCACAGGGTGGTTGTTGTGAGGAGAACAGGTGGAGGAAGGAGGAGTATTAGATTTTGTCTACCGCCTTGAGTTGTTTATAAAAAAGCCAGGATATAAATAAATTAAAATAAAATAAAAATAAGAGAGGGAACCATTAAGTGATGCCATGAAGCCACACCAATCTAAGTAAAGTCACTGAGTAAAGGAACTAAGGGCCTCTTTAAAATGAAATCTCCCTTATATATCTTTTTGGGTGCAACTAGAGTAAAGGGGTGAAGTGGTTTCTGGCATCCAAAATTGAGCGCCAAAACTGAGATCTATAGTTACGAGACTCCAACAGATAAGTGGCTATATAAGTAGTCCTCAACTTACAACCACAATTGAACCCCAAATTTCTGTTGCTAAGCAAGGCAGAGGTGTGTGTGTTACACCTCAACTTACGACCATTTTCTGCCACAACTGTAAGTGAATTGTTGCAGTTGTTAAGTGAATCATGCCGTCGTTAAGCGAATCTGGCTTCCCCCATTGACTTTGCCTGCGGGAAGGCAGCTAGGAAGATTACAAATGGGGATCACGGGATCCTGGAACACCGCAGCCATCATAAATACATGCCAGTTGCCAAGCGCCCGAATTTTGATCAGGTGACCATGGGGATGCTGCCACGGTCGTAAATGTGAAGATCTGTCATAAATCACTATTTTTCAGTGCTGTTGTAACTTCTAGCTACAGAATAACAGCGCCCCAAACACGACAAACCCTCTGTAGTTGAAGCAATGATTCCTTTATTAGGAGCGCCGGCAGCCCCAGCAAAAAGTTTCTCTCTTACAGCAGGCTAACAAGTCTGTCTGGCTGGGAGATGAATAGTTGCCTGCCACATCTATTCACCTCCGGCCCCTGCCTTAGAGCTAGGTTGGGGCTTTGCTAGCAGTGGTGGCTCTTCCGTCCCAAGGACCAGGCCATAGATTTCCACTGCTCTCCTCTCCTCTGCCTTCTGCGCATCTGTGCGTCAGGCAGTGGACCCAGCTATTCTTCTTCTTCCTCATCAGCCACCTCCAGACCTGGGGGCTGTTGACTCTCCATCTGAGGGCTGATGGATGGCCCAGGCTCCGCCTTTGTCTCTCTCTTTCTGATAGCTCCATTCCCTCTTCCCCCTCGGAGCTCTCAGTTTGCCTTGATGCTGACCCTGACTTCCATGCTACCTCCTCATCCGATTTGGCTGCTGGAGGCAGCAGCCGCAGGGCACAACAAACAGAGTTGGACGGGACCTTGGAGGTCTTCTAGTCCAACCCCTGCTCAAGCAGGAGACCAGTAGTGGGTTCTAAAACCCTTTACTACTGGTGCGCATGTGCGGAAGCTTCTGCGCATGTGCAGAAGCGTCCCGGGCAGGTGGGCGGAGCGTCCCAGGAGGGTGGACGGAGCCTCCCGCTGCCAGCGCTATCGGTTTTAAGAACTGATCCGAACCGGGAGCAACCCACCGCTGCAGAAGACCCTATAAATGTTTCAGACAAATGCTTGCCCAATCTCGTTAAAAACCTCCAGTGTTTGAGCACCCGCAAAATTCTGGAGGGAAGCCGTTCCGCTTGTTGTTTGTTGATTTATTGTTGATTGTTTTAAAACAAATGGTTGTTAAGTCAATGACTATGTATAGCCTTTTTGATGCTCCAGTTGCAGAAGGAGGCAGGCATTACAGATTTCCTGGAAATATTAACGTGTAGATGTACTGGACCTTCTACTCTCAGTATTCCCCAATGGCATAGACCCGTGATGGTGAACCTATGGCACACGTGCCACAGGTGGTATGCGGAGCCATATCTGTGGACACGCGAGCATTGCCCTAGCTCAGCTTCAGCACGCATGTGCGTGCTGGCCAGCTGATTTTCGGGCCTTCTGGTCCCACCAGAAGTCGGCAAATGGACTATTTCTGGCCTCCAGAGGGCCTCCAGGGGGTGGGGAAGGCCGTTTTCACCCTCCCCAGGCTCCTAGAAAGCTTCTGGAACCTGGGGAGGGCAAAAAATAGGCCTACCAGGCCCACCGTACCATCTCGTGCCAAAAGCGAAGGGAGCGTGGGGGGTCACACGCACATGCGTGGGGGGGCACAATGAATTATGAGTGTGGGCACACATACGCACAACACCCCTGCGCTACCCCCGCTTTTCGCACGCAACAGCAAAAAGGTTAGCAATCACTGGCATAGACAAAAACCTACATCAGCTACCGTGTTTCCCCAAAAATAAGCCCTCCCCAAAAAATATTTAAACGCATGCACAGCCGGTCCCCCCCATTTCCTCTGGTTAGGAAGAGAGAGCTGGAAATCAGGTAAGACGGCAAGAGGAGCCCCGTCTTGCTCTGCGCACCCCAAAATAATAGGACCTCCCCGAAAATAAGGCCAAGCGCTTATTTCGGGGTTCAAAAAAATATAAGACAAGGTCTTATTTTCAGTGAAACACGGCATATACTCAGAGGGTGCCCAGTAGGAGAATAGTAATAATATTTGCACCACTAGAATAAGCTGGGTCTCCTCTCTAATCAGACGTCAAACCCCTTCCTTGTTCACAATCCTCTCTTTTCTCTTTTCTAGCTCTTATTAAAGCAAAGCACCGCTAAGCTTCCTAGGCCCCCCGAACTACGGTGAGGATTTGAGAGAAAGCCTCTTATGGCCACCAGGAATTAATCACGCTTGGCTCTCACCTTCCCATCAGCCCTGAGTCGAGTGGCAGGGCTGCGGTTGAGGTGGGGGATTGTAGGAGGAACAAAACATGCGCGCGAACACACAAGTATACACGAGCACACACACTTGGTCCATGGAGACATTTCTAATCGCGGAATGTGCTTAAGTAAAAGAGAGACCCCTCTGTAGATCCTTTGGGTAGCTCTTTCTAATCCACACACCTAAGACAAATTCCTTGTGTGTCCAATCACACTTGGCCAATAAAGAATTCTATTCTATTATTTTATTCTACTATTCTATTCTATTCTATTCTATTCTATTCTATTCTATTCTATTCTATTCTATTCTATTCTATTCTATTATTCTTTTCTATTCTATTCTATTCTTCTATTCTCTTCTATTCCATTCTATTATTCTCTTTTCTATTATTCTCTTCTATTCTCTTCTATTATTCTCTCTTCTTTCTCTTCCCTTCTATTATTCTCTTCTCTTCTACCGTGTTTCCCTGAAAATAATACACTGTCTTATATTTTTTTGAACACTGAAATAAGCGCTTGGCCTTATTGCCATGCACTCAAAAGCCCGATTGGGCTTATTATCAGGGGATGTCTTATTTGGGGGAAACGGGGTAGTTATGACAGAACTTTTAATCTAGCGGTCCCCAACCTTTGTGGCTTTGTGGGCCGGCTGGAGGGGGAGAGAGAGGGGGGAACTGGCCCACCACTCATGCGGCCCGGTTCCGAATAAGCCATGGCCCGGTAGTGGGCTGCTGCCCAGGGATTGAGGACCCCTGCTCCAATCTTTGGGACCGCTTGGAGTTAAGTAGCTAACGGCAGGGTGGCTGACACAAATGAACTCATCATTCATCAAATATTACAGGTAGTCCTCGATTTACGACCACAACAGAGCCCAACATTTCTGTTGTCGAGTGAGACATTCCTTAAGTGAGTTTCGCCCCCCCTCCCCATTTTACGATGTTTCTTGCCACAGTTGTTAAGTGAATCGCTGCAAATTGATGAGTTAGTCACCCGGTTATTAAGTGAATCTGGCTTCTCAGTTGACTTTGCTTGTCAGGTGGTTGCAAAGGGTGATTCCCATGACCCAGAGACACAGCAACGGTCGTTAAGTATGAACCAGCTGCCAAGCATCTTGAATTTCAATCACACGATCATAAGAATGCTACCAAGTGAAAAACGGCCGTAAGTCACATTTTTCAGTGCCGTTATAACTTTGAACGGTCACTAAATGAACTGTTGAAAGTCAAGGACCACCTGTATTCCACCAGGAAGAAAAAAAAAACACCTGACTTCTCAATGATCTCCCCTCCCACCTCTCCTTTCCACCTGGCATGCTGCCATCTCTTCTCCTTGATGCAGCCTGACAGCACTGGCAGCCTGTGGCCATCAATAAATAAAGATGAGAGAAGGTGGGAAAAAGAGACAGAAGGTGGGAAGAAACAGGCCTGCATCCAAAACAGGAGTTTGGACATTTGCAAGATCTGAAAAGGACTTGTGGTTTGCAATTTATCGGTACCCCCGCCCTGAAAATAAGACCTAACCAGAAAGTAAGCCTCAATGCAGTGATGGCGAACCTTTTCGGCACTGAGTGCCCAAACCGAAATGTGCATGCATGTGCGTGCGCCGGACCGCCAGAAACCCGAAGACCAGCTGGCCGGTGTGTGCATGCCTGTTTTTGACCGGGTTTTTTTGGCCGTTTTCAGGCCATTTTTTGGGCTGTTTTCAGGCTGTTTTCAGGCTGTTTTTTGGAGCCATTTTCAGGTCTGAAAAACGCCCTGGTTATCACATGCGCTGGAGCACCAGAAACCAAAGACCAGCTGGCCGGCGTGAGCATGCCTGTTT
Source organism: Diadophis punctatus similis (assembly GCA_023053685.1). NCBI lineage: Eukaryota > Metazoa > Chordata > Lepidosauria > Squamata > Dipsadidae > Diadophis > Diadophis punctatus. The sequence continues at coordinate 1,012,507 of JALIGW010000046.1, forward strand.
TGGCCCTTTTGGGGGGGGGGCATTTTCAGGCCATTTTTGGGCTGTTTTCAGGCCGTTTTTGGAGCCGTTTTCAGCCCTAAAAAATGCCCTGGTTTTCACACACGCCGGAGCACCAGAAACCAAAGACCATCTGGCCGGCGTGTGCATGCCTGTTTTTTGGCTGTTTTTCGGGCCATTTTCAGGCCATTTTTGGGCTGTTTTCAGGCCGGGTTTTTTGGGCCGTTTTCAGGCCGGTTTTTGGAGCAGTTTTCAGGCCGGTTTTAGGGCCAAAGACACCCTGAAAAATGCCCCAAAATTGGCTACAAGAGCCAGCTTCCTTACGAAACCAGAAGAGCAGCTGGCGATGGTGCGCATGCCCACAGTGAGGGCTCTGCTTGCCACCTCTGGCACGCGTGCCATAGGTTCGCCATCACAGCCCTAATGCGTCTTTTGGAGCAAAAAATAAATATAAGACCTGGTCTTATTTTGTGAAAAACATGGTATCATAAGCTTCCAGTCCTCAAAGAATTAGAAAGAGGAGTTTGAAAAAGACGACTTCCTGCTTTACAAAAATCAGAATGTTATAGGGGTAGTTGTCTACTTACAACCATTTGTTTAGTCACTGTTCGAAGTTATAACGGCGCTGAAAAAAAAGAGACATGACCATTTTTCACACATGACTGTTGCAGCAACCCCATGGTCAAAATTCAGACACTTGGCAACTGGCACGTATTTATGACGGATGCAGTGTCCCGGGGTCAACATGATGCCCTTCTGTGGCTTTCTGATGAGCAAAGTCAATGGGGAAGCTGGATTCACTTAATAATCCATGTCATCAAATTTATCAACTGCAGTAACTGTGTTCACTTGGCAACTGTGGCAAGAAAGGTTGTCAAATAGGGCACAAACCTCACTTAACAATTGTCTTCACTTTGCAATGGAAAGCTCAACTTGGCTCAATTGTGGTTGTTAAGTGAAGGACTGCCTGCATTTATTGATTTATAAAATCAGAATAATGGAATAATGGCCTCATGAAAGAGGGTTTGAGAGGCAAACATTATTCCAGTGACGAGGAAGTGAAAACTGCAGTGAAGAAATAGCTCAAAGAACAGTCAACAAAATTTTACGAGGCAGGGATAAATGCTCTCATTCGAAGGTGGAACATTGCTATTGAGAGAAAGGGTGACTATGTTGAGAAGTAGGGATGTGATCCACAGAGGACCAGCTTCATTTTAATGTATGCTACATGTTCCTGTGTTGGTAATTATACCTGTCCTAAAGAAAATGGCATTACGTTTTGACTCACCCTCGTACAACAGGCACAGCAGGAACTGGAGAGTCTCATTCATAACTTGGTATATAGCTTGTACAGCTATTACAAGGGACTTGTGGACTTCAACTCCCAGCATGCCCCAGCCAGCCATGTTGGGCTGGGGAATTCTGGGAGTTTAGGTCCACCCGTCTTAACGTTGAGAAACACTGCTGTAGAAAAACATTTCAATCGCAATTCGTCTTCTATGAAATGATATGCGTGCAACCTATCATTTCAATAGGATCAATTTCCAATAGGGGAAGTTCTAAATATGTTTCGGAAAAAAGTTCAACTCGTATCTTAAAATAAACCCTGTTCAAAATTTATTTTCTTTAAAAACGAATGACCACCCCCTATTGATTGGGACATCGCTTTCATCGACCAAATCTAATCCAATTTGCATATCTGCTAAAAACATAGCCGCCAATTCCCGAAACTCCCCATCAAGCACAGCCATCCTTAAGAATTCTGGGATTTGAAATCTGGGAGGGTAACCAGAGTGGAGAAGGCTGATCTGACCAATCACTTTGCCTCCATATCCTATTTGGATAAGCCTAGGACAGGGGCAGGGGTGGGCTGCTGGGGGTTCGCAGGGGTTCGGGAGAACCTCTAGCTAAGATTCTGTACAGTTCAGAGAACCCCCAAATAACCATTCTTGGCTGGCCCGCCCCCGCCCAGCCCACCCTGCCCCTCCCAGGAGTCCCCACGCGGCCCATTTTGGATGCAGGTAAGTGCAGGGCACGCACGGAGGCTTGGAGAGGGCGAAAAACAGCCATACTGAAAATTCAGGCCTACTGGAAATTCGGGAAAAACGGGCCTGTTTCCGGCCTCCAGAGGGCCTCCGGAGCCTGGGGAGGTCGTTTCAGCCCTTCCGGAAGCTCGAAGAAAGCCTCCAGAGCCTGGGGAGGGCAAAAACGCCCCCCCCCCCCACCGTGGTGCAGGAGGCCGACTAGGCCATGCCCACCATGGCCACGCCCACCCAGAAACTGGGCAGAGAACCCCTTGCTAAATTTTTTGAAGCCCACCCCTGGAAAGGGGTATCAAACTCGATTTCATTGAGGCCCGCATCAGGGTTGTTTGACCTCAGGGGGCCGGAGTGGGCGTGGCTGGGGTGGGTGTGGCCAGCTCGAAGTCACTCGACGTCACTCGAGGGTGCCTGTGGGGGCCCGAGCACTGGGCCAGCAAAAACGGGCTACCAGCACCGCAGGCCGGTCTTTCGCTGTTTCCCTGAGGGCCAGATCTAAGCACCCCACAGGCCTGATCTGGCCCACGGGCCTTGAGTTTTTGACACCCCTGGGCTAGGAGAACAAGGGTTAAGCCCATCTCACTGGGCTACTAACTCCAAGTCCAAACTAAGGATTATTGTGGAGATCATACGAAGGGATTTTGCCTTGAGATCCCTGAAGGAAGAGAGGTTAGACATAAATGGACAGAGATCTCTAACCCTGATTACATTTCCTAAAGCAGCGGTGGCGAACCTTTTTCTCTCGGCGTGCCAAAAATAGGCGCGCGCACACCCACCAGCGCTCCCGCGTGCCACTACCCAAAATGCAATGCGCACCCCCCCTGCGCATGCGCACCCACACCTACATGCACGCGCCTGCACCATGCACGCGCCCGCACCGCGCATGCGCACATCTACTGCGCACGTGTAACCGCCCCTCCTCCTCCTGCTCCAAGCCTCGCACTCTGGGCACAAGCCGGAACGTGAGGCTGACAGCAGAAGGAGGAGGGGGCGGTTACGCGAGCCGCCCAGCCTGCGCAACCGCCCCCTTCTCCTGCTCCAAGCCTCGCACTCCGGGCACAAGCCGGAACGTGAGGCTGGCAGGAGAAGGAGGATGGAGCGGTTACGCGAGCCGCCCAGCCTGCGCAACCGCCCCCTTCTCCTGCTCCAAGCCTCGCACTCCGGGCACCAGCCGGAACGTGAGGCTGGCAGGAGAAGGAGGAGGGAGCGGTTACGCGAGCCGCCCAGCCTGCGCAACCGCCCCCTTCTCCTGCTCCAAGCCTCGCACTCCGGGCACCAGCAGGAACGTGAGGCTGGCAGGAGAAGGAGGAGGGAGCGGTTACGCGAGCCGCCCAGCCTGCGCAACCGCCCCCTTCTCCTGCACCAAGCCTCGCACTCCGGGCACCAGCCGGAACGTGAGGCTGGCAGGAGAAGGAGGAGGGAGCGGTTGCGCAGGCTGGGCGGCTCGCGTAACCGCTCCCTCCTCCTTCTCCTGCCAGCCTCACGTTCCGGCTGGTGCCCGGAGTGCGAGGCTTGGAGCAGGAGAAGGGGGCGGTTGCGCAGGCTGGGCGGCTCGCGTAACCGCTCCCTCCTCCTTCTGCTGTCAGCCTCACGTTCCGGCTTGTGCCCGGAGTGCGAGGCTTGGAGCAGGAGAAGGGGGCGGTTGCGCAGGCTGGGCGGCTCGCGTAACCGCTCCCTCCTCCTTCTCCTGCCAGCCTCACGTTCCGGCTGGTGCCCGGAGTGCGAGGCTTGGAGCAGGAGAAGGGGGCGGTTGCGCAGGCTGGGCGGCTCGCGTAACCGCTCCCTCCTCCTTCTCCTGCCAGCCTCACGTTCCGGCTGGTGCCCGGAGTGCGAGGCTTGGAGCAGGAGAAGGGGGCGGTTGCGCAGGCTGGGCGGCTCGCGTAACCGCTCCCTCCTCCTTCTGCTGCCAGCCTCACGTTCCGGCTGGTGCCCGGAGTGCGAGGCTTGGAGCAGGAGAAGGGGGCGGTTGCGCAGGCTGGGCGGCTCGCGTAACCGCTCCCTCCTCCTTCTGCTGTCAGCCTCACGTTCCGGCTTGTGCCCGGAGTGCGAGGCTTGGAGCAGGAGAAGGGGGCGGTTGCGCAGGCTGGGCGGCTCGCGTAACCGCTCCCTCCTCCTTCTCCTGCCAGCCTCACGTTCCGGCTTGTGCCCGGAGTGCGAGGCTTGGAGCAGGAGAAGGGGGCGGTTGCGCAGGCTGGGCGGCTCGCGTAACCGCTCCCTCCTCCTTCTCCTGCCAGCCTCACGTTCCGGCTTGTGCCCGGAGTGCGAGGCTTGGAGCAGGAGAAGGGGGCGGTTGCGCAGGCTGGGCGGCTCGCGTAACCGCTCCCTCCTCCTTCTCCTGCCAGCCTCACGTTCCGGCTTGTGCCCGGAGTGCGAGGCTTGGAGCAGGAGAAGGGGGCGGTTGCGCAGGCTGGGCGGCTCGCGTAACCGCTCCCTCCTCCTTCTCCTGCCAGCCTCACGTTCCGGCTTGTGCCCGAAGTGCGAGGCTTGGAGCAGGAGAAGGGGGCGGTTGCGCAGGCTGGGCGGCTCGCGTAACCGCTCCCTCCTCCTTCTCCTGCCAGCCTCACGTTCCGGCTTGTGCCCGGAGTGCGAGGCTTGGAGCAGGAGAAGGGGGCGGTTGCGCAGGCTGGGCGGCTCGCGTAACCGCTCCCTCCTCCTTCTCCTGCCAGCCTCACGTTCCGGCTGGTGCCCGGAGTGCGAGGCTTGGAGCAGGAGAAGGGGGCGGTTGCGCAGGCTGGGCGGCTCGCGTAACCGCTCCCTCCTCCTTCTCCTGCCAGCCTCACGTTCCGGCTGGTGCCCGGAGTGCGAGGCTTGGAGCAGGAGAAGGGGGCGGTTGCGCAGGCTGGGCGGCTCGCGTAACCGCTCCCTCCTCCTTCTCCTGCCAGCCTCACGTTCCGGCTGGTGCCCGGAGTGCAAGGCTTGGAGCAGGAGAAGGGGGCGGTTGCGCAGGCTGGGCAGCTCGCGTAACCGCTCCCTCCTCCTTCTCCTGCCAGCCTCACGTTCCGGCTTGTGCCCGGAGTGCGAGGCTTGGAGCAGGAGAAGGGGGCGGTTGCGCAGGCTGGGCGGCTCGCGTAACCGCTCCCTCCTCCTTCTCCTGCCAGCCTCACGTTCCGGCTTGTGCCCGGAGTGCGAGGCTTGGAGCAGGAGAAGGGGGCGGTTGCGCAGGCTGGGCGGCTCGCGCAACCGCCCCCTCCTCCTTCTGCTCCAAGCCTGGCACTCCGGGCAGAAGCAGAAACATGAGGCTGGCAGCAGAAGGAGGAGGGAGCGGTTACGCGAGCCGCCCAGCCTGCGCAACCGCCCCTCCTCCTTCTGCTTCGGGTAGCTCTAGCAGCTCTGCGCATGCGCGCCAGAAACCCGGAAGTAGAATGTGCCGGACCCGTGGCGTGCCAGCCGAAATGGCTCCGCGTGCCACCTGTGGCACGCGTGCCATAGGTTCGCCACCACGGTCCTAAAGTATGCTAATAGGGTAAGATAAAAGGCCCTTAACTTAATTTCAAAGCAATCACTTCAGGCCTCTAGCAAGGTAATCTTGATTAGCTCCAGCGCCATTAATTACCAGCGTGTAGTCACTGAAGGAGATTATACTCAAGGAAATGTATCCAAGCAGGAGGGGAAATACATCTCAATCTCTATTTGGAACTAATATTGCCCTGAATGCAAGAATGCAATAGATTGTAATCCCACTCCCTCAAAAAACTACTGTATTTTTCAGAGTATAAGGCGCACCTTCCCCCCCCCAAAAGAGGCTGAAAATTTGGGTGCGTCTTATACTCCGAATATAGATTTTTCTAAGCTTTTTTTTCCAGCCCTAAGGAGGGTCTGCCAGAAAGAAGAGGGGGTTAAGTTATTCCCCAAAGCACCTGAAGGCAGAACAATAAGCAATGGATGGAAACTAATCAAGGAGAGATCCAACCTAGAAATAAGGGGAAAAAATCCTAACGATTAGAACAATCAACCAGTGGAACAACTTTCCTCCAGAAATTGCGGATGCTCCATCACTGGAGGTTTTTAAGAAGAGATTGGGCAACCATTTGTCTGAAATAGTATAGGGTTTTTTGCTTGAACAGAGGGTTAGACTAGAAGACCTCCAAGGTCCCTTCCAACTCTGTTATTCAGAGACCATAGGGGGTGAGTAAGGTTGAATTTACCTTGGTGGAACCAGGATATACATACCCCGTATTTTTGGGAGTATAAGATGCACCTTTTTCCCCCCTAAAAGAGGCTGAAAATTTGGGTGCGTCTTATACTCCGAATGTAGCTTTTTTTTTGGAAGCTTTTTTCCCCAGCCCTAACAAGGTACTAACGATCTTCCCGGCTCTTCCAAAAAGGTTTTTTTTAGCCCTGACAAGGGGCTAACGATCTTGCAGGATTTTTTCATTGCTACTCCCTCCCAAGAAGTTTTTTTCCAGCCCTAAGTCTTTGCAGGCTTTTTTTCATTGCTACTCCCTTTGAAGATGATTTTTTTCAGCCCTAACCAGGGAATAAAATAATGTGCTGAAGCTGACCAGACTAAGGACGCTAGCCAGATGAATACCTGGTAGGTAGATTTTTTCCCCCTATTTTCCTCCCCAAAAACTAAGGTGCGTCTTATAGTCCGGTGCGTCTAATTTTCCGAAAAATATGGTAGTTTGGAAACCAGACCACCTCAAACATGTTTCAGGGTCTGAAATCAGGGTTTCAGGGTTTCAAATCAGAAACCATCTGCTATGGTGAAGGACTATATCTACCACCATGCTCCCCACCTGGGCACTCTGCAGATGACAGTATCAACTCCCATAATTCTTAGCAGGTGGGAGCAAATGGGTGGCAGGATGGCTCTGCGGTTAAGATGCTGGGCTTGTCAGCTGGAAAGCCGGCAGCCCGAGTTCAAGACCTGAGCGCCACGCAACAGGGTTGAGTTTCGGTCCTCACCCTTGCTTCTGCCAACCTAGCAGCTTGAAAGCATGCTCATTAGGGGTGAAATTCAAAAAATTTTGCCTGCCAGTTCTGTGGGCGTGGCTTGGTGGGCATGGCAGGGGAAGGATACTGCAAAATCTCCATACCCACCCCACTCCAAGGGAAGGATACTGCAAAATCCCCATTCCCTCCCCACTCCTGGGGGAAGGATAATTGCAAAATCTCTATACCCACCCAACTCCAGGGGGAAGGATACTGCAAAATCCCCATTCCCTCCCCACTCCTGGGGGAAGGATAATTGCAAAATCTCTATACCCACCCAACTCCAGGGGGAAGGATACTGCAAAATCCCCATTCCCTCCCCACTCCTGGGGGAAGGATAATTGCAAAATCTCTATACCCATCCAACTCTGGGACCAGCCAGAGGTGGCATTTGCCGGTTCTCCGAACTACTGAAAAATTCCACTGTGGGTTCTCCAGAACCTGTCAGAACCTGCTGAATTTCAACCCTGATGCAAATTCGAGTAGATAAATAGGTACCACTTCGGTGGGAAGCGAACAGCACTCCGTGACTCTTGATGGCCACATGACCGCAGAAATGTCTTTGGACAGCGCTGGCTCAATGGTCTTGAAACAGTGATGAAAACTGCCCCCTAGAGTCAGCAATGACTAACAGAGTAAAATCTGCAGGGACCCCTTTACCTTGTTTTACTGGTTGGGAGCAGACGTCCACCTAACCGGAAGCTTGTGAGGCTCAGGATCAATTGCCTATGACAGCGGTTCTCAACCTGGGAGGTCACGATCCCTTTGGGGGGTCGAACGACCCTTTCACAGGGGTCGGAGACTTCGGCCGGACGCCACCATTTGGGTTCTTTTACCCTCTGCGCATGCACAGAAGGCCTCGCTGTAAACAGCAAAGGACTGCAGCGTGTGGCCCTCCTGAGCTCCATTTTCATTGGCAGAGAGTTGCAGGAGGCTGTCACAGCCGAAAATGGAGCTCGGGAGCCCATTTTCGCTGGCAGAGTGCTCAGGCCACCACAGCCCCCCCCCCACGAGTGACATCGAGCTGGCCATGCCCAACCTGGCTGTGCCCACCCCAGCCCCCTGAGGTCAAACACAACCCTGATGTGGCCCTCAATGAAATCGAGTTTGACACCCCTGTTCTAGAGATTTGTGTACCCCTGGCCCTGTGCTTTTTATATTACCCATCCAATCAGTTAAGGTTGTGGATGATGGGATGTCTTGAGGGATCTCAGGCAGAGCCACATATTCAATCCCAAAGGTCACTTTGAAAGATGTAAATCCAGTGCTGCTGTGTACATTACTGTATGCTACTTCAGCAAACAGCAATAAATCAGTCCAATCATTTTGTTGAAAATTTACATAATATATATATTGTTCTATCATCAAATTACCTCGTTCGGATACGCCATCGGTACTCGGATGAAAACCAAAATTGAGTCCTTATGATGACCCTATTGACCTAATAAACTAACTTTCCTACTTTGTATCCTATCTGGGTTACCCTCCCAAGAGTGCTGAACATTGTGAGAACTGCTACGGATCGTTTCTTGTCTGCCTGTTGTTGTTGTTGTTTTACTTTTTTTGTGCTTGTTCTAGAGCAAATGAAGGCATCTAACCTGGCATGAAAGAGAAGATAGCGTAGACACAGGAGCGACCACAGAGTTTGCTTAGAAAATCTTCTGTCGTGCTATTTTTTTTTTTTTTGCCAGTCCGTCTGAGCAACCCCAAATTTCACACGGCATGCGGCTCACACCTATTCCAGAAACGCCTCCTCAATGTACCTCTGCCAAGTTGTTACGCAATTGCACTAACGTACCGTGTGCGGCAGACAGTAAGGTGACAGCTGAAGCCACGCTGTCTTCTGGCTTACTCCCACCACTATGAGTTACTGGTCCTACAAGGACACGAAGCGCTCGGCATGCTGAGCTACTCTATCTCCTAGCCATAATCTAGAGGTATTTATTTACGTACACATTTCTAAAACACCCATTTCCCAGAGGCTTCAAGATGGTTTACGGCATGGCCACAACGACAATAAACATGCAACAATTAAACCTGCATTGACAATTTGCTAGCTACTTAAGGCACCCTGGCAACAGCAGCAGTCAAAAGCTCTGAGGCGTAACAATGTTTTAAAGGCAGTGTTTCTCAACCTCGGCTACTTTAAGATACACGGATTTCAACTCCCAGAATTCTGGCTGGGGAACCTATCTTGGTGTGAGGTATTCAACTGAGAAGGTGTTCCTAAGATGTCATCTCCATGGGGAGGAACCTTCAAGGTAGGCCAGGAGGGATGGTCCTGAAGACTTTTGGATTAAGTTCCAAATATAATCTATCACGTCAGACCCTGAATTAATTACAATTTATTGAATGCATTCAACTGACCAGGTTGACCCAAAATTCTATGCCGTAATCTAGAGGTGAACAACCTGCAACTCACCTCTATATGGTCCTTGAGGTCCCTCTTGATCATAACCAGGGGTGGGCTGCTGAGGGTTCGCAGGGGTTCAGGATAACCTCTAGCTAAGATTCTGTGCAGTTCGGAGAACCCCCAAATCCCACTCCTGGCTGGCCCCACCCACCCCACCCCGCTCCTCCCAGGAGTCCCCATGTGGCTTGTTTTGGATGCAGGTAAGTGCAGGGTGCACGCGGATGCTCGGGGAGGGTGAAAAATGGACCTACCTAAAGTTTGTTTCCAGCCTCCAGAGGGCCTCCGGAGCCTGGGGAGGCCGTTTTCACCCTCCCGGAGGCTCGAGGAAAGCCTCTGGAGCCAGGGAGGACAAAAACACCCACCTCCACGGTGCAGGAGGCTGACTAGGCCACACCCAACATGGCCATGCCCACCCAGCAACTGGGCATAGAACCCCTTGCTGAAAGTTTTGAAGCCCACCCCTGAATATAACATGCTCACAGCTGTGAGAGCAGCTTTCTGACTTTTGGAAGTAGGAAGTCCATGTGGTGGAAACTTAACCTGTATGAGGGCTAAACCCCAAAACTTGCTTCTAAAATCACCTCTGTCCAGATGTTATAAAGCAGCCTTATGTTTTTCGTGACTATCGAAATATCAAGGTCTCCAGCCATAAAAAAACAAACAAAAAAACAGCTCTCGCCTTACTGTCTTGCCGTAAACAAGTGATGGAGAACCTTTTTTCCTCGGGTGCCGAAAGCGCACGTGCGCATGTTATAGCCCACACCCATAATTCAATGCTCCCCCCTGCGCCCCTGCGCATGCATGCGTGACCCCTCACGCTGCCCCACCACGCCCCCCGTGAATGCACACATGTCCCCCGCTCCCCCGTTTCCCGACAGAAGTTTTCTGGATCCTGGGGAGGGCAAAAAGGTTGACTCAGCCTTCCATCCTTCCGAGGTGGGTAAAATGAGGACCCAGATTGTTGGGGGCAATATGCTGAACTCTGTAAACCGCTTAGAGAGGGCTGTAAAAGCCCTGTGGAGTGGTATAAAAGTCTAAGTGCTATTGCTACTAACTTAACAACTGTGGTGGATTCACTTAACAGTGGGAAGAAAGGTCTCAGGATGGGGCAAAATTCACTTAACAACCGTCTCATTTAGCAATAGAAATTTGCGGCTCAATTGTGGTGGTAAGTCGAGGGCTACTTGCACATCAGTTTAAGTTTGCCTTAATTCCCAATCTTCTTTCCCTCCTTCTGAGTTAATTATTTGTATTAATCTATCCTTAATTTCTCTTAATTTCTTCTCCCTTTTACCCCTCTCATTTTTATATTGTTTCTTCTGATACCAATGTTCCCCTCTTGCTTTTTTCTTGTCGCTGTAAGTTATTGGTATAAAAATAATAGAAAGAAAAAGAAAAAGCTAATAGAATGGAGGTGGAAGGGAAATATCTATAAGAATGAAATATTTGAAAGAACAAAAGAGAATGGACAAGGTTTGGTGGAACATCATAGAACCTTATTTAGAATTGTTTTATCATATCTAATTGTGTTATTAAAATAATATTAGTTGTGTGTAGGTTTGGATGATGATGATGATGATGATGATGATGATGATGATGATGATGATGATGATGATGATAATAATAATAATAATAATAATAATAATAATAATAATAATAATAATAATAATAATAATAATATCAACAGAGTTGGAAGGGACCTTGGAGGTCTTCTAGTCCAACCTCCTGCCTAGGCAGGAAACCCTATACCACTTCAGACAAATAGTTATCCAACATCTTCTTAAAAACGTCCAGTGTTGGAGCATTCACAACTTCTGGAGGCAAGTTGTTCCATGGTTAATTGTTCTCACTGTCAGGAAATCTCTCCTTAGTTCTAAGTGGTTTTTATTTATTTATTTATTTTTATTTATTAAAATTTCTATGCCGCCCAACTCCCGAGGGACTCTGGGCGGCTCACAGCATGTATAGAAACATATAATAAGTAAAAACAATTTTATAAAAAGCCATATTAAAATACTATCCATAATTTTAAAAAAACTTTCATTTTCTCTCCTTGATTAGTTTCCACCCATTGCTTCTTGTTCTAAGCTCAGGTGCTTTGGAGAATAGTTTGACTCCCTCTTCTTTGTGGCAGCTCCTGAGATATTGGAAGACTGCTATCATGTCTCCCCTAGTCCTTCTTTTCATTAAAGTAGACATACCCAGTTCCTGCAACCGTTCTTCATATGTTTTAGCCTCCAGTCCCCTAATCATCTTTGTTGCTCTTCTCTGCACTCTTTCTAGAGTCTCAACATCTTTTTTACATTTTTTGGCGACCAAAACTGAATGCAGTATTCCAAGTGTGACCTTACCAAGGCATTATAAAGTGGTATTATCACTTCGCGTGATCTTGATTCTATCCCTCTGTTAATGCAGCCTAGAACTGTGTTGGCTTTTTTGGCAGCTGCTGCACACTGCTAGCTCATATTTAAATGGTTGTCCACTTAATTAATTAGTATAATTAATTAATTATAATAATTAAGTCCACTTAATTAATTAGTATAATTGTTTAGTCAAAAGGTTTTTGACTTATAGGAAAAAAAATTATATTAGATTGATACAGGATGGATTGAATTAAATTGAATTTAAAATTAATAACATATAATTTGAATAATAACTACCCTTTTTGATAAGCTATGTTTTATATAAAATTTGAATAATTTATAAATTTGATTTAGTATAAGTTTGGCTTAATTCCATACGACTTCTCCTGTTCTTGGCAGCCCCAAACAAACACCATATTAGCTGGAAAGCCAAAATTCATAATATTGGCTGGCTATTCTTCTCTTTGACGCCAATGAGCATAAAAGAACCCTAGCTATCGTTTCCACATTTCTGTGCCCCCTTTGCAGGACCAAATTAGGGGAATTTAAAGCAGGCTATCACCAGACAAGCAAGAATGCTGGTTTGGAGAGAAAATGGTAAACACGGACAGTGGCCCCAGGTTTTTTTCCTGGCCAAAGCTGAGCGATCCAACCCAAGGCCCTTGGTTTTTGACAGCCGGGAAGCAGAAAATCCTGTTCCCCAAACAAATCTAAAATATAATGCACCGGGTCCTTTTCACAACAATCTGAAATTGGCTATTTAAGGCAGCTTTCCTCATTATATCTAACGATAGAGTCAGCCCCGATAAGCCCAGGAAAACCTCCCAGCTTCTAAAATCTGTCACTATTGTCCTATTTCTGTTGATTATGCTAAATGGGCACTGCAGAGCACAAAAAAGCTTGCCCATCCGGCTATCCGCCAATTTATTTTGCATCTTTTTAACTTATAGGTCACATGCCAGCCACCTGATCTTGTAAATATAAAAAGTAAGCAGGATGGATCTACTAATATACTTGGGTGGGGTGCCTCAAGGAAATCCAGGCCTGAAAGTTGAGGGGGGGGGGAGATGGCACCATCAGCTACTTTGATACCAGAAGTCTTCAAACTTGGCAACTTTAAGACTTGTGGACTTCAACTCCCAGAATTCCGCAGCCAGCCATGAGGCTAAGTTTGGAGACTCCTGATTTAAAGCGACAGCATTTGTTTTTCTTCTTTGCCAAGCGATCTCCCAGCTGGGTCCTGATTTTTTCCTTCTAACACCTCCCTCTTTCTTTCTCTTTCTTTCTCCCTTCCCTTTCCCCCTCCCTCCCTCCCTCTCTCTTTCTTTCGAACCGGCAGGAGAAAAAGGCTTTAAAAAGTTTGTTTTAAAACCAGGAAGTGATGATGTCGGGGCAGGTGGGCGGAGCCTCGCACTGCCATCCCGGTTCTCCGAACCAGCCGCCGCAACCGCTACCTACTCGCCCAAACTGGGCCTAACAGGGAGAATTTCACCCCTGCTACCGAGCCCAATGGAAGTCGGGAAACAGGCCATTTCCAGTCTCCAGAGGGCCTCCGGGGGGCGGGGAAGGCTGTTTTCTCCCAAATTCTGGGAGTTGAAGTCCACAAGTCTTAAAGTTGCCAAGTCTGAGGACCCCTGTTCTATATTATTAACAAGAATATGTTTATCTTTTTCCCCGTGGTTCCAAGTGAGAAATCTAGGTACATGCTAACAACGGCTCTGAGAAAAAGCGACTCATGACCGTGTTTCACACTTATGACCATTGTAGCATACCCATGGTCATGTGATCAAAATTCAGATACTTGGCCGTGACTCATATTTATGACAATTGCAGTGACCCTGATAAGCAAAGTCAACGGGGAAGCCAGATTCACTTAACAACCATGTTGCTAACTTAACAGCTGCAGTGATTCGCTTAACAACTGTGGCAAGACAAGTCGTAAAATGAGGTAAAACTCACTCAACAATCATACAACAAAGAGCTGTGGTGGCGCAATGGTTAGAACACAGTACTGCAGGCTAACTCTGCCGACTGCCACCAGTTCGATCCTGACTGGCTCAAGGCCAACTCAGCCTTCCATCCTTCCGAGGTCGGTAAAATGAGGACCCAGATTGTCGGGAGCAATAGGCTGACTCTGTAAACTGCTTAGAGAGGGTTGTAGCACGCTACAAAGCGGTATATAACCCTAAGTGCTAACAAATGTTTCATTTAGCAACAGAAATGTCGGGCTCAATTGCGGCATACATCGAGAACTACCTGTATCCAAGTAAAACTCCGATCCACCTGTTCAGCAAACCTCTTTCATCGTTTGCCTTTCAAATACATTGTCAGCGTTCCAGAACTGACAACACATCCGATCGTCCGCATGACTTCCAAAAAAAAATCAACGGCCTTGGCTGAGAGTCCTGCTAATCCTGAGTTCTTTCCAAGAAACCTACGGCTGGAAGGGAATGTAGAAATCTTCTAGTCCAGTGATGGCGAACCTATGACACGCGTGCCACAGGTGGCACACGGAGCCATATCTGAGGGCATGCGAGGTGTTGCCCTATGTCAGCTCCAGCGTGCATGCATGCTTGTCAGCTGATTTTCGGCCTTCTTTTCTGCCGTTTTCGCTTTCCCCAGGCTTCAGGAAAGTCTCCTGAAGCCTGGGGACAGCGAAAACGGCCCAATGGGCCAACCGGAAGTTCACTTGTGTGCGTCACCCCCAGCTTCCTTTTCACTGTCAGAGGTCTTCAGGAACTTCTTCAGCTTTGGACAGTTGCAGCCAGGCCTCCCACACCATTTCTTCTGCAGCCTGCAAGGCTTTCCTGAAGGCCTTTGCAGCCAATAACAGAGCTCCAGATCGATCCGGAGCTCTGTTATTGGCTAGAGAGGCTTCAGAAAAGGCCTTTAGGAACGGCCTCTGCAGCCGATAACAGAGCACCGGATCAATCCGGAGCTCTCTTATCGGCTACAGAGGCCTTCAGGAAAGCCGTGCCGGCTGCAGAAGAAATGGGCCGAGGTGTGCGAGGCCTGGCCGCAACTATCTGAAGGTAAGTAGTAGGGAAGCTCCACTTCCGTTTTGTTTCTGAACTTCTGATTGGCCCGTTGGGCCCTTTTTTGCCATCCCCAGGCTTCAGGAGGCTTTCCTAAACCCCGGGGAGAGTGAAAAATAGCCCAACGGGCCTACTGGAAGTCCGGAGGCTTCAGTGAGGCCTCTGTGCATGTGCGAGGGGGAGCGCGGGGGGGTTGTGCACATGCACAGGGGGGCAGCGCGGGGGTTGTGCACATGCGCGCAAGGGGGAAGTGCATAGCTATATGGGTGTGGGCATGTACATGCACGCTATCACGCACACCCTTTTGGCACCCGAGCCAAAAAAGATTCGCCATCACTGTTCTAGTCACAACTCCATGAGGTGAGAATTTGACCTTCCCGTTGGCTTCTAATTGGGGAAAAGGAATTGTGGCCCAGCTGGTGTTAAGCAATTGACAACTAATTTGGACAAAAAAAAGAGAAGGGGCGATAAATTAATTCCCACGCTGCCCCACAGACGAATGTCTTTGGCTAATGCTGATGGCTGAGTAACTTTCCTGAACCCATCTGTGCGCAGAAGAAGGGGCGGCGGGGGGAGGGGGAAAGACACTAACTTCCAATTGGAATTAATGAGATCCCAGGGCATTTGACCTCGGATTAGTAATACCGCTATTCGTACTGTTTTTCCCGGAGACTACAAAGCTCAAAACCTACTTCATAATGTGATGAATGATAATTGCTGTCTGTACCCTTCTGCCGAGAATGAGGCAATTAGCAACCACCACCCCCCCAAAAAAAAGGGATTCTGAATTTTTTCCTCCCCTCCAAACTTACGGGATGTTGTGTGACAAGAAGTGTTTTAAAAACCACAGCTATGTTAAATAATATTCTGATTCCTCCTTGTCTTGTAATTCTTTCATCATCTTATCCATCTCAGCGCAGTCAAAAAAAATTCTTATAATTTCCTCATCGTTTGGCATATCATTATGTTTCCATTTTGTTGAATATACTATTCTAGCAGCTGTCACTATATGTATTATTAAATAATATATTTCTTTCACATAATTACCCGATATAATTCCCAATAAAAAAATTTCTGGCTTCCAATCAATGTGATCCTTTATTATTTCTTCTATTATTTTTCTAATTTTAACCCAAACTTTTTTTGCTTTTTCATACGTCCACCACTGATGATAATATGTGCCTTATGCATTTTGACATTTCCAACATAGGGGTGATACTTTATTAGATATTTTCGCAAGCCTTGCTGGTGGGAGACGCCATCTGTAAAACATTTTGCACTTAGATTTTATAAATGGTTAAAGAACAGGGATAATGGAGTATAGAATGTGTAAATACCAATTATTAAATTTATATTGATGTAAGTAATAAAACAAAATAGTCCAGAAAATAAATTTATATGTGTATATATAAAAGAGCAAATATAACTTATGGATATAGAAAAGAAGGTATATTTATAATATATGTGTATGAAATTTGGTGAACTGATCTTCGCTATATTTAAGATAGGAACTAAAATTCCTAATATTATGTGTTTTGTTATGTTTTTGTGTATAATAAAAAATCAAAAAAAAATCACAGCTACAGCTGCTCCGTCAACACAACTAAGAGAGAGCTCGGAGGGTCTATTTTCAGGTGCGTAACACCACCACCACAAGGCAGATTATGTTTGAGAGCACCGAGGACCTCCACTGTGTGCGGTTTGTCATCCATCTAAACCATGGGTGTCAAACGCAAGGCCCGGATCTGGCCCGCGAGGCCGCCTTGGAAACAACAAAGGACCGGCCTGCAGGAGGCCATCACAGCTGAAAATGGGAGCTCAGGAGCCCATTTTTGCTGACAGAGCACTCAGGCCGCCACAGGCGCCCCCGACACAGGTGACGTCGAGCTGGCCATGCCCCCTGCCCCCCCCCAAGGTCAAACACAACCCTGATGCAGCCCTCAATGAAATCGAGTTTGACACCCCTGATCTACACAGATCAATTATTGAATGATGCCCTGACTGAAGTGAATATAGATAGCCCCATTCCGTTATAGGAAAGAGATGGGGACCAAGTTCAACTTACTATTTCAGGCTTCATAATTTCATCCCTAGAGCCAGTCTGGTCTAGTGGTTAAGGCACCAAGCTAGAAAGTGGGAGGATGTGAGTTCAAGTCCTGCCTTGGCCATGAAACCAGCTTGGATTACTTTGGGACAGTCTCCCCCCCCCCATCCTCTCTCTCCCTCCCAACCTACCTCACAGGGTTGTTGTGTGAGGAAAATATGAGGAGGAAGGTGTGTTATAGGTATTTGTTTGTTTGTTTGTTTGTTTGTTTGTTTGTTTGTTTGTTTGTTTATTATTTATTTATTTATGAGATTTATATACCGCCTCACAGTGCAAGCACTCTCTAAGCTTACACCAGTAAGCAATGTATATATTTACATTGCCCCCAACAATCTGGGTCCTCGTTTTACCTACCTTGGAAGGATGGAAGATATGTTAATTGCCTTGAGTTATTGTAAAAATAATAAAATTGGGGGATACAAATGAATAAATAACCACAGGGCAGCAAGGGTTTCTCAAACTCCAAGGTTTTCTAAGGAGTTCACCAGAGAATTCAACCACAGTTTTATTCCCAGAAATGGCTACAGAAGACAAGCCACCGTTCGCCTCCACATAATAATAATAATAATAATAATAATAATAATAATAATAATAATAATAATAATAATAATAATAATAATAATAATAATAATAATAACAACAACAACAACAACCAACAACAACAACAACAACAACAACAACAACAACAACAGAGTTGGAAGGGACCTTGGAGGTCTTCTAGTCCAACCCCCTGCTTAGGCAGGAAACCCTACAACTTTTCAGACAAATGGTTATCCAACATCTTCTTAAAAACTTCCAGTATTGGAGCATTCACAAGTTCTGGAGGCAAGTTGTTCCACTGATTAATTGTTCTAACTGTCAGGAAATTTCTCCTTAGTTCTAAGTTATTTCTCTCCTTGTTTAGTTTCTACCCGTTGCTTCTTGTTCTACCCTCAGGTGCTTTGGAGAATAGTTTGACTCCCTCTTCTTTGAGATATTGGAACACTGCTATCATGTCTCCCCTGATCCTTCTTTTCATTAAACTAGACATATCCAGTTCCTGCAACCGTTCTTCATACATTTTAGGCTCCAGTCCCCTAATCATCTTTGTTGCTCTTCTCTGCACTCTTTCTAGAGTCTCAACTTCCTTTCTACATCGTGGCGACCAAAACTGAATGCAGTATTCCAAGTGTGGCCTTACCAAGGCATTATAAAGAAGTATTAACACTTCACGTGATCTTGATTCTATCCTTCTGTTAATGCAGCCTAGAACTGTGTTGGCTTTTTTGGCAGCTGCTGTACATTGCTGGCTCATATTTAAATGGTTGTCCACTAGGACTCCAAGATTCTTCTCCGTTCTTGCACAGGGGAGAAAAAAATACAACCAAATGCATTTTCTGAACTGACCCTGAATATGCCAAGCTAATTCAAATGAAAGTGGAGGAAATGCACCTCATAAGGACACAGTCTTTACAAGCACTGAACAGACGCCCCCTCAGGAAACATCATCACGGCATAGAAGCTCTCTGAACAATGTGACAGCAAAGCAAACAGAATCCGGTGACACTTCAGGTATCCAAAGGCAGGAAGGGGGGGGGAGTGAGAAATTGGAATAATAGCTTTGGTATCACACTGTCGCACAACGTTTGAAGAAACCGTGGAGGGGGAGGGGGGGAGGAAGGAACTCAGAACTGAATGTTATCAAAAACTGGAAGGAGACCTGAAAATAGTGGACATACCCAAAGGAAAGGGGTCTCCAAACTGGGCCATTTTTAAGATTTGTGGACTTCAGTTCCCAGAATTCCCCAGCCAACACGACTGAGGAATTCTTGGAGTTGAAGTCCACAAGCCTTAAAAGATTCCCAATCTGGAGATCCTTTTGCACTAGGTCAGGGGTGTCAAACTCGATTTCATTGAGGGCCGCATCAGGGTTGTATTTGACCTTGGAGGGTGGGGGCGTGGCCAGGGTGGGCGTGGCCAGCTCGATGTCACTCGTGTCCGGGGGCGCCTGTGATGGCCCAAGCGCTCTACCAGCGAAAACGGGCTCCCGAGCCCCATTTTCGGCTGCAACGGCCTCCTACAACCCCCTGCCAGCAAAAACAGAGCTTGGGTTGGCAGAGGCCCTGTGGGCCGGTCCGCTGTGTCCAGAGCAGCTCCGCGGGCCAGATCTACATACCCCGTGGGCCGGATCCTTGAGTTTGACACCCCTGCCCTAGGACAAAACAACACAGCACACAACGACACTGCCCAGTCAGATAAATAAAGCTCTGGTTCAGGTCTATCCATAAGCTAAACACCATCCGCCATGCCAAGTCAAGCTGAAAAAGCAAAAAGATGGTCTATCCACGACAATGGGTTACGTTTTCCTCGGTCTGTGATTGGCCCGTATGAACCAACTCTTCCTCTTTGTGCTTGCCGCTTCACTGTAGGGCAAACCCTGCTTGGTCAATGGAACAAGCCGGATAGACGGGTCTGGTCCACACGGGAGCGTCTCCCACGCCTCCGATGAAGGGGCTGCCATTTTGGGACTGCCATTCGGGCGGAGGGAACCTCGCACTGTTGGGGAATCATCACAAGCTGACGATCGCCCCTGCAAAGTCTGACGACGCCAAAAAGCCGCCCTTTGTCTTCATGACGCCCAGCTGGCTAGCAGGAGTCATCGGGCGCATGCGCCAAGCGCCAAGCAGCTGTGCGATCATGGCTTGAGGCACGGAATGCCGGGAGAGGGTGGAGTCGCGGGGTGGGGCGTGCTACATGCTAAATAGATGGAGGGAGCACTGGGAAGTTGCTGCTGACAAGGTTCTCATTCATGTAATGACGGTTGGTGAGTGCCAGGAGTTGGTGAATTAAAGGATTTCTTGTGCAGGACGAGTGTGTTTGAGCCTTTTTATTCCAACAACTTCCTGGAACCCTGCTTGGTCAACGGAACAAGCCGGATAGACGGGTCTGGTCCACACGGGAGCGTCTCCCACGCCTCCGATGAAGGCAACTGCAGGATGTGAGTCTACCGTGACGGTATTTGCACGGGAAGGCTGCACCCTCTGGCTGACCACGGTAGCAGCCTTCCTTAGGTTGCTAGGTGACGGCACACACACTATGTTTTTCTCCTACTCCTGCTAGCCAGAAATGGACAAGGGAAACATCACAGCACATCACCGTGAAGGATCTCCTTGAACTTCAGTAACTACTGCCAAGAGGGCCTGGCCAAGTAATCTGTGCATGGGCTCAGGGGTTGAGTCCTTTCACTCTTAAGAGCCATTTGAGCTCGAGGGAGCAGCCACAGGTCGAAAAATATTCAGTTTTCTTGAACAGGCAATTCCATTATAATTATTCCGGGATTTTTTTTAATCTTTTAAAGCAGGGGTCCCTAACCCCCGGGCTGTAAGCAGGGGGTTGGACTAGACGACCTCCAAGGTCCCTTCCAACTCTGTTATTATTATAGATCAGTCCCAGTCTTGGCTTGTTAGGAACTGGCCGCAGTGGTGAAATCCAATTTTTTTTACTACCGGTTCTGTGGGCGTGGCTTGGTGGGCGTGGCTTGGTGGGCGTGGCAGGGGAAGGATACTGCAAAATCCCCATTCCCACCCCACTCTGGGGCCAGCCAGAGGTGGTATTTGAACCTGCCAGAACCTGCTGGATTTCATCCCTGTAAACCGGGCCGCACAAGCAATGGGCAAGCAATTGAAGCTTCATCTGTGTGCACGCACAACGTAGATTACGCACAAAACAATTCCCCACCCCCACCCCGGTCTGTGGAAGAAGCTTTATTTATTTTTTAAAACCGGTCCCTTGTGCCCGAAAGGTTGGGGACCGCTGTTTTAAAGGATGTTGGCTTTTACAAATAGGGGGCCCAGCGCTGGAGGAACACAAGTTGAGTCAAGTTTTTTTTGAAGTCCGGTATAGGAAGAAAGATGCCAAAATGTAATATGTATGCCCAGGATGGAAATTCTTTCCTTGGAATATCCAAAGGGAGAAGAAACCCAGAATTTAGAACTCCTGTGTTTTTTTTAAACACAGGGGGACTTCTTTATCTGCCACTTTCATCATATTCCCAGTTCGTTTTAACAGTAAATTATTTGGTTGGGGAAATAATCTGGTGTTCTTTATGGGTAAACAGTATGCAAGAAATCAAAGACACTAAGTAAAAGTTGCCAGCATAGTCAGAACAAGAAAAAAGAAGAAAGAAAGCTTTTCACACTGTATAATTTGTAGAATGTACTGCTACACAATTAAAATCCTGGCCAGTGCCGCAGATAATATTCAACTAAGGCTGTGTTTTACAGAACCTCATAAACTATGATTAGCAAGCCACAGTGGCTGTGTTCTTACAAAGCACTGAGCCACACAAGTGAGGCTGCGAAAACCCATAATGGCTGGGTTTATACCATTTGCGAAGTCAAAGCCAACCGCCAAACGGTCTTGATTCATACAACAGACCGAGAGGTAACGCGATGGATTTGGTTTCTAACTTAGCCATGCCTTTTTGCAAACCACGATGTGTTGCGCAAACACAACTTTATGAAGAAGACAATGGGAGACCACATCCGAAAGCTTGCCAAGAGAACTGTGGGGACTTGTCAGGAGTCGATACTGATTCGAAGGCGCACACACAAATCTGCCTGGGGTGGAGGGGTGGGGATTGTAGCAAGGGGCTGTAGCAAGTGAATTGTAGCAATCCTTGTGAGCTTGCAAAAAGAAGCAGGATTTGAACCGCTTTTTTTAAAATGGCTGGAATAAAGGAAGGACTGAAGCTGAGATATTGTTTTTCTAGGATTTCACTACTTACTATTTGTTCCCTCTGGCTTCTCGAGAGCTTTGCCACATCAGGGGCATTTAATTGGCCTCTGTGGGTCTCAGAGACTCAGGCATGTGCAGCTACTAAAAAGCAGCTTCTATTTTCATAGTCATCGGTGGCTAGCCTTTCCCACTTGAGTTGAAATTCACAGAGCATTCAGAAGCAACGGAGGGAGAGGGCAGGGAATAAATATTTATGATGCCTCAAAAAACACTTTGCGGACAGATATACCATCACACACCCTTGCAATCGGCCTACAGTCAACACACCGGTTGTGTGCAGCTGACCAAATTCAACCCTGGGTTGAACCATAAATCAGAATCAGAATAGAGCTGGAAGGGACCTTGGAGGTCTTGTAGTCCAGCCCCTGTTTAAGCAGGAAATCATATAACCAGCGGTGAAATCTATTTACCTTCCCTACCGGTTCAGAAGTGTGTGCTTTTTCATCAACTGCGCATGCGCAGGAGGCTTTGTGCATGCGCAGAGAGTTAAAAAATAAAAATAAAATGGCGACATCCGGGCGATGGGGCGGAGCCTCGCGCTGCCGCCGCTACCGGTTCTCCGAACCACTGGCAGACGCTGCTATCGGTACACCCGAACCGGTAGCATTTCACCCCTGTCCTATACCATTTCAGACAAGTGGCTGTCCAGTCTTTTCTTAAAAACCTCCAGTGACGAGGCACCCATAACTTCTGTTCCACTGGTTAATTGTCCTCACTGTTAGGAAGTTTCTCCTTAATTCCAGGTTGCTTCTCTCCTTGATTAGTTTCCATCCATTATTCCTTGTCCTGCCTTCTGGTGCTTTGGAAAATAAATTGACACCCTCTTCTTTGCGACAGCCCCCAAATACTGGAATACTGCTATCATGTCCTCCCTAGTCCTTCTCTTCACTAGACTAGCCATGCCCAAGTCCTGCAACCGTTCTTCATATGTTTTAGCCTCCAGGCCTTTAATTTTAGTTGCTCTTCTTTGCATTTTCCACCAAAGTGTCAACATCCTTTTTTTTAATGTGGTGACCAAAGCTGGATGCAGTATTCCAGGTGTGGCCTTACCTGAGGGTTTATAAAGTGGTACTAATACTTCGTGTGATTTTGATTCTATGCCTCTGTTCGTACAGCCAAGGATTGTATTAGCTTTTTTGGCTGCTGCCTCACACTGCTGGCTCATGTTTAAGCGATCGTCCACTAGGACTCCAGGGTCCCTCTCACAGTTTTGGAGTCAGGTTTCGCCTAATCCCATGATGGCACATGAAGCCATCTCTGCGGGCACGCGAGCCGTTGCCCTAGGTGAGCTCCAGCGTGCATGCGCAGGCCAGATGATTTTCGGCTGGGCCTGCCCACGCTGTCCCTCCCCTCCCAGAAATCTCCACGCAGCCCGTTTTGGATGCTAGGTAAGTACAGTGCTCACACGGAGGCTCTGGGAGGGCAAAAAACGGGTCTCTCGGAAGTCTGGAAACCGGCCATTTCCGGCCTCTGGAGAGCTGGGGGAGGCCGCTTTCGCCTCCTGGAGGCTCCAGGAAAGCCTCCGGAGCCTGGGGAGGGCAAAACACGGGCCTACCGGAAGTCCAGAAATGGGCCATTTCCAGCCTCCGGAGGTTTGAGGGCGGCCTGCTAGGCCCAAAATAGGGCACGGGGGTGTCACATACGCATGTGCGGGGGTGCGCAGGGGGGATTTCATTATGGGTTTGGGCACGCAAGTGCGTGCGATAGCACGCGTGCACATGCTTTCGGCACTTGAGGTAAAAAAGGTTCTTCATTATATCTAATTATAATTATAATCATTATATCCATCACTGGCCTAATCTATACTTGTACCTTTTTTTTGGTTTTACCAAGATGCTGTTAAAGATGCTTGGCTTGTCACTCTGTTTTATGCAGGTTCTATGTCTGGCAGAACATACATGGAACAGACCTCAAAACCACCTTTAGATGCCACCTTGAGTTGGGTGACTGAAACAAGCCAGGACAATTAAAAGCAATAGCAATAGCACATAGACTTATATACCATCCATAGTGCTTTACAACACTTTCTGAGCGGCTTACAACGTCAGCATATTGCCCCCAACAATCTGGGTCCCCATTTTACCCGACCTCGGAAGCATGCAAGGCTGAATCAGCTTTGGGCCCATCAGGATCGAACTCCAAGCTGTGAGCAGAGTTTGCCTGCAATACTGCGTTCTAACCACAGCTTCTCAAGCATGAATATACTTCTTCAGGAATTCTACATGCGAGGTCTATTTTCTCTGTCTCATCCACAATTTCTTTAACTGGGTTTTTTCAAGATAAATTGTGATTGGTCAGGGGCAAACAAACCTTGAAACCACCATTTACAAGCCATAATGGTTGGATTCACATGCCAAGACCAAAAGTCAGGTTGTTATAACTTAGCACAATGTGCAAAGCACCTAAAGGCCGGACAAGGAATAATGGATGGAAGCTGACCAAGGACAGATTCAACCTAGAAATAAGGAGGAACTTTCTGACAGTGAGAACAATCAACTAATGGAACAGAAGTTGCCTTCAGAAGTTGTGCGAGCTTCATCACTTGAGACTTTCAAGAGGAGATTGGACTGCCATTTGTCAGAAATGGTGTAGGGTCTCCTGCTGAGCGGGGGGTTGGTCTAGATGACCTTCAAGGTCCCTTCCAACTCTGTTAATCTGTAAAGATCTGTAAATCTAGTCTCACCCACACTTGCCTGCAAGCCCAATTTCAGTAGTCTATTGTAGAATAAGAGTTATTTTTTTTCTAAACTGGGACAAAAATTACTCCTTAAGCCTTCTTCTTTTTTGGATACCCTACAGATGGGAACATAAGCACACATTCATACATTAAACCTAATAATCAACGTTGGAATCATAGTTAGACGCGCCATTGAGATTATCAAGTCCAACTCTCTGTTCAATATAGGAATGCAAAGTTGAGGGGAAATTGTTTTTATAGCCCAGACGACCTGCAGAATTAACTTCCATCAATGTCCGCCAGCATTTTCAGGTTAGAAGATAGTGAGCACACCAACAACATGCAAAATGAATTTTTGAAATCAGCAGACATGTACTAACCAGAACTTCAGTAAGAGCACATAATTACAGCTAGTCCTTGACCTACAACCAGTTCATTTAGCAACCGTTCGAAGTTATGACGGCGCTGAAAAAACAACTTATGTCCACTTTTCACGCTTATGACCGTTGCAGCATTCACATGGTCGTGTGTTTCACATTTGGATGTAACCAACTCACGTTTATGATGGTTGCACTGTCCCGGAATCATGTGAGCCCCTTTGGCGACCTACTGACAAGCAATGGGGAAACCAGGTTCACTTAACAACTGTTTTACTAAGAACTGCAGTGATTCATTAAACAAATTTGGCGAGAAAAGACGTAAAATAAGGGCAAAACTCACTTAACATAAATTTTGGGCTCCATTGTGGTCGTAAGTTGAAGACTACCTGTATTGTTACAGTTGTCCAATCCGTATCTCCCAAAACTCCCTACCGGGGCTGCAGAATGGCACTCTAACTCTTGCATCCAAGTCACTGAGCAAAATCAGCTCGTCAGTGTTGCTCACGGATTGGTAGCAGGGCATCCAGTTCGCCCTAGAATCTGTTTTTCATCTCGTCTGAATTACTCGCTGTAGTAGCAGAAGCACTTGATCAGACCATAATTGAGCCCGAACTTTCCATTGCTAAGCGAGTCAATTGTCCAGAAAGTTTTGACCCATTTTATGACCTCTCTTGCCACAGTTGTTAAGTGAATCACTTTAGTTGTTAAGCTAGTATAGCAGGGTTGTCAAACTCAAGGGTGCTTAAATCCGGCCCGCGGGGCCGGCCTGGAAATATCAAAGAAGCAGAGTGCTGCTGGAGGCTGGGGAGGCTGAAAACAGGCCGCGCAGGGGTCTCGTATGGCCTCCGTGCAGCCTGCTTTTGGCCGGCAGAGTGTTGCTGGAGGCCGGGAAGGCCAAAAACGGGCCACGCGGGGGCCTCGCACAGCCCCATGCACCCCGTTTTGGCCGTCAGGGTGCTGCAGCAGGTATCCGTCCAATCTCCCTCTGCCGGCACCCCGCCGTTGGCCCACAAAGGAGAACTACAATGCTGATCCAGCCCTCAAAGAAATCCAGTTTTACACCCCTGTAGGAACACGATGGTTAAGTTTAATTCTCAATTCCTGCAAGTAAATAGTTCGGCTACGCTTTCTTGCTGCTGTACATATCGATTTGCTTTATTTATTACCGGTAGTCCTTGAGTTACCACCACAGTTGAATCCAAAATTTCCATTGCTAAGCAAGACAGTTGAGTTTTGCTCCATTTTATAACCTTCCTCGCCGCAGTTGCTAACTGAACCACTGCAGTTGTTAAGTGAGTAACACGGTTGTTAAGTGAATCTGGCTTCCCTCTTGACTTTGCTTGTCAGAAGGTCGCAAAAGGGGATCACATGACCCCGGCAAACCGCAACCGTCATAAATACATGCCAGTTGTCAAGCGTCTGAATTTTCATCCACGGGGATGCAGTAATGACCGTAAGTTTGAAAAATGGTCATAAGTCACTTTTTTTGCCCTGCCGTTGTAACTTTGAACAATGAAAAGTGACTTGTCGCAAGTCAAGGACTACCGGTACAATATTCTACGATCGGTTTGCACACCCAGCAGCTTTGGTGTGAATGCAAGTCCTGGCGTTTCCTCCTTGCGTTGGCCTCATGCTGTGGACACCGCACGGAAGAACAATAGCCATCGCAGACATCCTTCCGTTGAGGGAAGGAGACTCCAAATTTACCTCAAGAGGAAAACCCCACCCAACCCTTCGGTTGCCATCCCTATAAAGGCAAAATCTTCAGGGCACAAAGCTTAGAGCCAGTCAAGACCTTTGCATTTAGGATGGAATTTCTCTCGAAATGAACGCTCTCAAAACCAAGCCGCCCAGAGTCCTTTGGGAGTTGGGTGGCATATAAATTTAATAAATTAAATTAAATTAAATTAAAACTGCAAGCCAAGTGCTACAGCAGGGGTCCCCAAACCTGTGGGCCGTGAGGGGTTTGCAACCGGGCCGCGGAAATGCCCGGTGAGCGCACGTGTATGCTCATCCACATTTGCAGTGGCCGAGTGCGCGCTCCATTTAAGGGAGCGGCAGGCGTGCGTGCACGCTGCTCGTGCCAATGGAGCTGTGTGTGCACTCTTGCCAGCCGCTCGCGCAGAACCATTCCCTCTACCAGGGGTGGGACTCACATAATTTACCTACTGGTTCGCCCAGTAGCACCAAAAATGTGAGCGCATGTGCATTGCTCGCACGCGCTGCTTGAAAATGTGGCCGCACTCAAAGACCGCCCTCGGTGTCAGCGATGGGTGAGCTGAGCTGTTGTTTAGCTCAGCTGAGGTGCGGCAATCCACTCTGCCGCGCGAATCAGCTGAGCTAAAAACAAAGGGAATAGAGGACAGGGAATGACGGGGGCGGGAGAGCGGGGCCACCCAGAGATGGTATTTGCCGGTTCTCCGAACTGGTCAAAATGGCCACTACCGGTTCACCCGAACCGGTCCGAACCGGCTGAATACCACTTCTTCCCTCTAACTCCCCCTCCGCCAGTCCACAACTCCGGAAACATTGGGGAACTCTGTGCTACACCATGTGAAACAGATGTGGTTCAAAATACATTAAGGGCAAATTTATTTATTTATTTATTTAGAAAATGTATACTGCCGCCTATTCGCAGATGGCGACTCAAGGCGGCTTACAGGAATATAAAAAACATCATATATAAAAAATAAAATTGAAGAAAATAATCAATTAATCAATTAATAAAATAGGACTTAGCAATAGCACTTAGACTTATATACCACTTTACAGTGCTTTTCAGCCCTCTCTAAACGGTTTACAGAGTCAGCCTATTGCCCCCAACAATTTGGGTCCTCATTTTACCCACCTCAGAAGGAAGGATGGAAGGCTGAGTCAACCTTGAGCCTGGTGAGATTCAAACTGCCAAACTGCAGGCAGCCGGCAGCCGGCAGGCAGCAGAAGTAGCCTGCAGTACTGCACTCTAAACCCTGCGCCACCGTGGCTCATATAAAATAATACCCCTCACTCCCATCCTCCCAATAACATATCACACAAGCCATTTAATGGGCTCCATCCCGCTCTGGGTTCCGCTGGCAGAACCAGATCTTCAGCGCTTTCCTAAAGAGTGTTAGAGTCGGGCCATTCTAATCTCTGGGGGAATGATGTTCCAGAGAGATGGAGCCACCACGGAAAAGACCCTTCTTCTGGGTCCCACCAGGGATATCCCCCTAGGGCCGTGATAGCAAACCTATGGCACACATGCCGGAAGTGGCACATAGAGCCATCTTTCCGGGCACACCAGCCATCACCAGTTGCTCTTCCGGGTTCCAGCACACACATGTGTGCCAGCCAGCTGGTCTTCGCACATGTGGGAGGGCCGGAAACTGGAAGAGCAGCTCCCTGGCGTGCATGCGTGTGCCGGGAAGCTGAGCTTCTGGTTGCACACCAGCCAGCTGGTCTTTTGCGCACATGCACGCCAGAAACCGAAAGACCAGGTGACCGGCGGGCATGCACGCACAAAGACCAGCAAAGAGCTGCTCTTCCGGTTTCCAGTGCTTCCCCATGCGTGTGCACGCGCTCCCGTTTCGGCACTGTGTTCCAAAAAGCTTCGCCAACACTGCCCTAAGGGATGGGACCTGCAACATTCCTTGCCTCCCCGTTCTAGTAGGTTGGATAGATGTGACCGGCAGGAGACGGTCCCTCATATATATATTCCAGGCCTGTGTTTCTCATCACGTTACACCATACAGCGGTGGTAAACACCTTTCTTTCAAGGCCACCTTTGGCATGGAAGAGGATTGCCCAACAATGTGGGACGAGAGCCGTTAGGCGGTGGGACGAGGACAAAACCAAATTTACATAATTTAAATTCAATTAAAATCAACGCCAATGAGATTATTCTGAAATTTTGAACACTTTTTTTTGCTTCCTGTTGTGTTAAAAGTTATAATTTGGCAACCACATAGAAAGGATCCTGAACAGGAATTGGGCTATTTGCCCTAATCTTTATACCGAGTGGTGTTTCTCAACTTCGGCAACTTTTAAGAACTTCAAGTCCCAGAATTCCCCACGCTAGCTGAGGAATTCTAGGAGTTGGGAGACCGTACATTTTAAAGTTGCTAAGGTTGAGATACAGCGATAGAGATGTCTTGCAGAGAAACTGTAGTCAAAAGGGTTCTCTTTGTCTTCATCTAAGTCAGGGGTGTCAAACTCAAGTCCTGCGGGCTGGATCCGGCCCGTGGGGGAGTTAGGTCTGGCTTGTGGGGCTGCCCTGAAAACAGCGAAGGCCCGCGGTGCCTCTGCCAGCAAAAACAGAGCTCGGGAGAGCCGCGCATGGTCCTGCATGGCTCAGGTTTCGCTGGCAGAGCGCTGCAGGAGGCTGTCACAGTTGAAAACGGAGCTGAGGAGGCCGCACGTGCTAGCAAAAGAAACTACTAGCAAAAGTAGATTCCCCCAGCTGCTCCCGGGACACCACAGGTGCCCCCGACACGAGGGATGTTAAACTGGCCACGCCCTCCCAGTGCTCCCCCCCCCCGCGAGGTCAAACACAACCCTGATGCAGCCTTCAATGAAATCGAGTCTAAGTGATTATGACCTAGCCCAGATTTCTACATCATAGCATCCCAGAAGTGGACAGCAATGAAAATTACAGCATTCCCAGTTTGAATGGATGGAGCCTAACCGGATTCCCTGCAGGACATCAAGTCAGGAAAGATGAGGTTACTCTGATCAACCATAGGCAGATCTTCCCAGTTGTGTCCTCCTTTGTCACGTAGTGAATATTGTCAGTTGTATGTATATGCAGGGTGATGCACCCCTATCCTAATATTATGGTACATTCCATTACAAGCAGGACACTTGATGTGATCTTGTACGCATGTGTGCATTCCTGATTCTCCATTCTTCTTCTTCTTGTGGTTTGGCTCTGACCGGGAGCGGTCACATTTAATTAGCAAGAATGTAATTATTCAGAATTTATTGTTTTTGTACTGAAATAAATATTTTATTAGACTTTAACTTCGGTTTTTTTTTTAAATGTCTGAGCTCCGAGAGAAAGATCAAACATCGCCTCTATGTGAGATTTATTCTCACCTATAACATCCTTGATCCAGCTCTACCAGCTCAATCAGGGATCTTCCTGAAATTTCCTCCTAAACCCATTGCTGATTCTTATTCTACAAGGGAAGCTTCTCTTCATCTTCAAAACTCTTACCTTGCCATCTTTGTGAATACCCAACATAATGGAAATAAAAAAGGAAAGTAACTAGGAAACTGTATTATTGTTTTTGGAGAGAAGACCATTTGAAGCCAATCAAGCCCTAAGCTTTGGTATACCAAGACACAGCCAATGCTTATTAGATCAGGGATGTCCAACCTTGGCCACTTTAAGACCCATGCCGCCATGGTTGGCTGGAGAATTCTGGCAGTTGAAGTCCACAAGTCCTGATCAAGGTTGGACACCCTGGCTTAGATAGTTGGCCACAACCAAGGTCTAAGACAGGGGTCAGCAACCCGCAGCTCTGGAGCTGCATGTGGCTCTTTCCTCCCTCTGCTGTGGCTCCCTGTCGCCGGTCAGCACCACAATTTTGAGAGGAGCTTCCGGTTAGAGTGGTGGGGGGAGCAGGTTGCGCCAGGAAGAGACTCTATGGCAAGGGATGGGTTTTCCGGTCAGATCCACAATTGATAGGGCTTTCAGTTAGGACAGGTAGAGGAAAAAGGACACCGCGCCAGGAGGAAACTCTATGGTGGGGAAACTGGACTTCCGGTCGGCTCCAGGGGGGGGCTTCCGGTTAGGAGCTTTGTGGCTCTTTGAGTGTTTATGATTGCCGACCCCTGGTCTAAGAGAACCTTAGCTCAAGTTGCCTGTTCAAAGATGGATGGCTGTTCCACTTCGGGGAAAGCATGACACACAGAAGACTTCATTAAGCTGCCGTGACCTAAAGGGGAAATTCAAGGACAGGTGTCAAGGTTCCATCCTGTCTCGCTGACAACGCCTTGCTAATTCTATGGTCCAAATGACACACTCGCGGAGTACTTCAATCGTGACTCCTTGAGATGTAGACAGTTACGGTTTTCTTGACCTCCTATCTCCAAACTTCTGGAGACACACGCCAAGGCTAGAGAAGGCTACTTAAAATGACCACGGACTCTCAACTCCAAAACACAGAACATCTTTGTGATTCTAATCCTTTCCTTTCTCCTGGCTGAGGGACGTTCTTTCGCTTGTTTTTCCATCGCCGTACCTCCTCGAGGGAGAAGTCCTCCGCCTCCAGTCACCCACTAGACCAAGCTGGCGCGTTTCCAGTCTGAACATCTACCTCACCTCTGCCTCTTCTCTTTGTCCCCCAGGCACAAAAGAAGGGAGGGAGGAAATGAGGAGACGGAGAAGAATGCAGCTGAATAGAAAGCTCGCAGCGTAATTCCTAACCAGCAGAAACAGACGGAATATTTGGGGGGCATTTTCGAGTCTCTCGGTAGAGGTAGTCCTTTTCTGAGTTCATTTAGAAACTGTTCAGTTACCAACGGGACTGAAAAAGTGACTTATGACTGTTTTTTCACACTTACAACCATTGCGGCATCCCCGTGGTCATGGGATCAAAATTCAGACACACGGCTACTGATTCATACTTATGACGGTTGCAGTGCCCTGGGGTCACGCAATCCCCTTTTGCAACCTTCCGACAAGCAAAGTCAAGGGGGAAGCCAGATTCACTGCAGTGATTCACTTATCAACGGGGGCAAGAAAGGGGGCAGAATTCACTTAACGGCTGTCCCACTCAGCAGCAAGAATTGTTTGCACAACAGTGGAAAAATGAAGAGATCCCTTCAGATGAAAATGTTATTTAAAAAAATATTAGAATGCACAGAGATGGACAGATTAACAATAAAAATAAAGGAGAAGAAACAGAATATTTTTTAACATGGGACTTATTTTACCAATGACTAACACAAACGGAGGTTGGAAACTAAAAAGACTAGAAGAATAATTATATAATGAAAGTTTTTAGGTATGGATAAGCTAATTGTATTATTACTATGTGATTATTAATGATATATATATTATGATTATTATGTTTATTGTCATTTTGTTATTCAAAACTACTTGTACTCAGACAACACAATGTTCAAATAGATACTGAGCTTTTTATGTTTAGTAAAGAAAAATGTTCCAATAAAACATTTTTTTTAAAAAAAAACAGCTGTCTCACTTACAACATAATTTTGGGGCTCAATTGTGGTCATTAAGTCAAGGACTACTTTTCTATAACCAAAAACTTTGCCGGTCTCCATTTTGGAGTAATCAGCTCCACTTCTGTTTCTCCATAACTAATGATGGATCTATAAACTTTCAAGAGAGCTTCAAATTCTCCTTCCGCTTCCAAACCACACTTTGAATAAGAAGAATTTCAAATCGGGCAGGCCAGCAGGATTCTAGACAGGCATAGAAGACCCTTTTCTCCTTCAGCAGAGAATGTAATAGAATGTTTAGTATGTTTAACAAGGTGAGGCCTGGGTTCAAATCCTTCCCCAGCCATTAAAACCTTTCCTTTGGGTCTACTTCATAAAAGACTGCCGGGAAGATAATATGACAAAGGTAGGCAGAGTTCTGCAGATCCCTTTGAAGGAAAAGTAGGACCTAGAGCAGTGATGGCGAACCTTTTTCCCCTCGAGTACCAAAAGCGCGCATACAGGGGTCAATGCCCCCATGCCCCGCCCCCTGTGCATGAGCACATGACCCCTGTGCATGCATGTGCAACCCCCCCGCACTCCCTTGCACATGTGTGCATGACACCCCTCATGCCGTTTTGGGCCGAACAGGCCTCCCTGAAGCCTCCAGAGGGCGGAAACGGCCCATTTCCTGACTTCCAGTGGGCCCAGTAGGCCTGTTTTTTCGCCCTCCCCAGGCTCCAGAGGCTTTCTTGGAGCCTGGAGATGGCGAAAACGGCCTCCCATGCCCTCCCAGAGGCCCTCTGGAGGCCAGAAACCGCCTGTTTCCCGACTTCCGGTGGGCCCAGTAGGCCCGTTTTTTGCCCTCCCCAGGCTCCAGAGGCTTTCTTGGAGCCTGGGGTGGACAAAAACGACCTCCCCTGCCCCCCCCCCCAGAGGCCCTCCGGAGGCTGAAAATGCCCTCCCAGAGCCTCAGCCCGAGGCCTGTACTTACCTGGCATCCAAAACGGGCCACGTGGAGACTACTGGGAGGGGCGACGTGGGCGGGGCCAGCCAAAAATTAGCTGGCCGGTGTGCGCATGCACGCTGGAGCTGAGCTAGGGCAATAGCTCGCGTGCCCTCAGATATGGCTCCATGTGCCACCTGTGGCACTCATGCCATACGTTCGCCATCACGGACATAGAGATAGTCCCTTACTTAACCACCATTCGTTTAGTAACCGTTCGAAGTTACGTGACTGAAAAAAAGTGGCTTATGGCTGTTTTTTGCGCTTACGACCATCGCAACATCCCTGTGGTCACGTGGTTGCAATTCAGATGCTTGGCAACTGGCATGTATTTATGACGGTCATGTGATCCCCCTTCTGGGGTCATGTGATCCCCTTCCTTTTGCGACCTGACAAGCAAACTCAAGAAGGGGAAGCCAGATTCACTGAACCATGTTGCTTAACTTAACAACTGCAGTGATTCAGTTAACAACTGCGGCGGAAAAGATTATAAAATGCAGCAAAAACTCACTTGTCTTGCTTACCAATGGAAATGTTGGGCTTGACTGTGGTTGTAACTCAAGGACTATCTGTATAGGCAATAAATAAAGCAAATCTATATGTACAGTGGCAAGAAAGTGTAACTGAACTACTTACTTGCAGGAATTGAGGATTAAACTACCGTATTTTTCAGAGTATAAGACGCACCTTTTTACCCCCAAAAAGAGGGTGGAAATGTCAGTGCGCCTTATACACCGAATACAGCAATTATACAGAGTATAAGACACACCTTAGTTTTTGGGGAGGAAAATAGGGGAAAATAGGGGGAAAATCTAGCTAGCGTCCTTAGTCTGGTCAGCTTCAGCACATTATTTATCCCCTGGTTAGGGGGGAATAGCAATGAAAACAAGCCTGCATGCACTTCGTTAGGGCTGGGGAAAAAAGCTTCGAAAAAGCTACATTCGGAGTATAAGACGCACCTAAATTTTCAGCCTCTTTTGGGGGGGGAAAGGTGCGTCTTATACGCCGAAAAATACAGTATCTAATAAATATGACTGATATTAAACATAGTTAGACTTGACTCTGACACCTGAAGTGGTAAAAAGAGGAAGTAAAAAAGATAGACTTAACGCTGACGCTATGTGAACAAGGGCAGCCTGTGGGATAATTTTTGCACTGATTTCTTGCATGAGTAACGCTAACCTGAAAATATCCTTGAGAACATTTGAATTCAAAAGAACACGGTCATTTCCAGCTGTTTTATTGGTTCCTTGACACTCAAATGCAATTGTAGTCACAGCCTGGATTCTATATCAACGTACATTGGATTTCATCCTTAAAGGACCTTAGAACTCCAGTGGTTTTATTTATATTTACATGTTTAATCATTTTTTAATGGTTTTAAGGCTTTGTTTCTAGTTGTTTCGTTTTTACTGTATGCCACCGTCACATCCGTGAGAACAGTAGCTAGAGATATTTGATAAATAAACAAGCATCTATACTTGCAAGACATTTGGATAGAATGCAATTTAAAAGTGGAATTCCAATTCCTGCCTCAGAAAAGGAAAGGAATAAAATGGGAAGCCATTACTTAACCTCCTTCAGATCTTCCTGAGGGACATCTTGACCTGAATATAAATAGTTTTCTACAGATTTACCCAACAACCTCCTTCCATTGAGGACCTGTATACTGCACGAGTCAAAAAGAGGGCAGTGAAAATATTTACTGACTCCTCACATCCTGGACATAAATTGTTTCAACTGCTACCGTCAAAACGTCGCTATAGAGCACTGCACACCAAGACAACTAGACACAAGAACAGTTTTTTCCCAAACGCCATCACTCTGCTAAACAAATAATTCCCTCACCACTGTCAAACTATTCACTAAGGCTGCATTACTATTACTATTAGTCTTCTCATCGCACCTATCACTCATCTCCTCCCACTTATGACTGCAGGACTGTAACTTGTTGCTTGTATCCTTACGGTTTATATTAATATTGATTGTTTCCTGATTGCTTATTTGTACCCTATGACAATCATTAAGTGTTGTACCTCATGATTCTTGACAAATGTATCTTTTCTTTTATGTACACTGAGAGCATATGCACCAAAGACAAATTCCTTGTGCGTCAATCACACTTGGCCAATAAAAAAATTGTATTCTATTCTAAAAAAAAAACAAGATCCTTCCAACAATCTACTCTCTGCAGTTTATATCAAGGCATATGATTAAAGCTAGATACATTAAAGGGGGAAAATTGTTTTTTTTAAATAGTGTGATTTTTTTTCAGGCTACAACAACAACATTTTATTATTCCACATCAACAACTGAATGAAATGAAACCATCTTTGGAAAGTTGTTGAAAACCTGTCTGGGAACAAGGGAATTCTGGGA
Organism: Diadophis punctatus similis; assembly: GCA_023053685.1. NCBI lineage: Eukaryota > Metazoa > Chordata > Lepidosauria > Squamata > Dipsadidae > Diadophis > Diadophis punctatus. The sequence continues at coordinate 1,047,760 of JALIGW010000046.1, forward strand.
GTTGAAGTCCACGCATCTTAAAAGTGGCTAACATTGAGAAAGACCATTGTAAACCTTACAGAAGAAAACAGAAAAGGTTGCAACCTCAACGATGTTCTGAAATAAGGCCCCAGTTGGCAAAACCCACCTACACCTTCTCATTTAAACCTTGCTCTCCCCATCATGTCATCACCACTAACCCAGAATTCTTAGCAGCCAAGACTAGCGAATTCTGGGAGCTGCAGTTCCAGCCTACACCAAAGGATCCCGGATTTATTCTTTATTCTGGTTTCCGTTTTATTCAATATTTGTTTTGAACCAAAACATCCACTATAACTTCAATCTCCTTCTCCGGCAGCCTCTCTTCCCAATTTTAATCCCTTTCCTTCCCAAAGCTGTTCCTTTCTTTCCTTCATTCCTGACTCTGATGCAAGAGTCCTGAGCGGCCCAGAGTCCTTTGGGAGTTGGGCGGCATATAAATTCAATGAAATAAATAAATAAATAAATAAATAAATACATACTTCACCTCCCTCCAACCCTGATCAACCAACCACTCCCCTTCTTTGTGGTCCTTATCCTTTCTTTCCCCATCTTCTCCTCCTCCTACAGAAGGATCGAGGTCCTAACTGGGATACAACACCCACCCTCCCATCTTGGACAGGCAATCACACACACACACACACACACACACACACACACACACACATCCACTCAGCACCCCATGCCTGTCTCCCCATTCTTAGCCCTCCCTGCTTTGGGCAGCCAAGCCACATGGACCCCTAAAATTCATCCATTTCTCTTTTGCCCCTTGGAGGACCAGCGAATGGGAACTCAAGTATTCATATAAGCATCTCCTACAGAGAGGGGAAAAATAACAATAAAGCAATATTGCTCTTTATCCAGACCTTAGCAGAGAAACACACACCCCATCCCCAATATCACCCACTCGTTGGTGGTCTTCACCCTTAAAGAGACATCCTTCCTTTTGGGCCCAGCCCCTCAAACTCTGCCCCATCGTCCCCCATCGGACTGCTGCACCTGCTACGGCTGCTCCCACCCCCGCCCCAGAGGGACTACAGCTCCCATCCTCCTTCGCCAGCCTCGACGATGCAGCCGTCTACCTGCACAAGGTAGATCACTCATCCTCCCTGCAGACAAATGGAGCTGCACCTTCCATTCACAGAGGAGGCCGGGTCCCAGGTGGGGCAAAAAGCCAACTGCCAAGGGCGCCGGGGCCTGGTACTCAGGCCGAGCAAGGGGCGCCCGGCCAGGCGTCGGAAACAGCAGCCGGCCGAGCCTGCAAAGCCTTCCTTGGAGCCTCACCTGCGCTGCGGCGGAGGGGCCCCCCGAGAGGAGCTCAGCGTGGCGGCGGTGGTGGCGGCGCCGGCAGCGGCCGCCGCTCGGGCACGGGGGGAAAGGAAGCCGCGAGGGGGCGGCGGCGGCAGCGGCGGCAGCTCCTCCACCGCCGGCGCTGTCGCCGCTTTCGCTGCTGCCACTGCTCCTGCCGCAGCCTCCGCCCCCTGCCGATGCCCAGCGCCGACTGACAAGGCTGCGCGCGGACTCGCCTCCTTTCTCTCCTGCCCGCCCCAGCCGCTCGCGCCAGGCACGCCCTCCTTTCGCCTGACCACGCCCCCCTCCCTTTCCCCGGGACTCGGGCCAATCATCGTTCCGCGCGAGGCCAACTCCGCCCATTCTGTCCCCCGGGGGGAGGGGGCGTTCAGCCGCCAGCGCGCAGACGCCGGTTTAAAGGGAGGGGTGTGTGTGTGTGGGGGGAAATAAACATTCACGCGCTGGGCTGGAGTCGCGCGCTCCGTTTCCCCTCCTCGTCCTTAGGGAGCGGGAATGAAGAGAGAAAACCTTCACTTCCGGTATCGCTTTGGAACGCCGCCATGTGCGGGGCAATAGCGCGCGTAAAGAGAAAGACGAGGTAACGCGTCGCTTAGGATTGAAGCTTGTGAAGACGGAAAGCAGACGATAATCGTAGAGGAATCAGGGAAATGCCCTGGTTTTTTTTTTAAAAGGGAGACACGCGTAGCTGTCTCCCAGCATGATCATCGGTTTTCATCCGATGTCTGGAAGTATTAGTGCAATGTGGAACCGGAAGTAAACACGCTTACATGTTTTATTTCAGCTTTTGAATTGATGTGCGCTTTCACTAGCAAGTATAGGATCCTTCTGCCAGAAAAAGGCAGAAAAAGATTTGAAGAAGCTTCTTTGGAAGAGGGGACATTTTCAAGCAATTTTATTTTACGGGATTTGTAGCTGGAAATGTACCTGTGATGAGATTTGGAGTGCATATAATAATAATAATAATAATAATAATAATAATAATAATAATAATAATAATAATAATAATAATAATAATAATAATAATAATAATAATAATAATAATAATAATTTTGAAATCTAAATTAAATGGTGGAAACACCATCAAGGCCATGAATACCTGGGCAATACCAGTCATAAGATACACGGCTGGTATAATTAACTGGACACAAGCTGATTTGGACATTTTGGACCGAAACACCAGAAAACTAATGACAATGCACTACAGTTTACATCCACGTAGTGACACTGATAGACTTTACCTGCCCAGAAAATCAGGTGGCAGAGGACTACTACAAGTAAAGCAAACAGTTGAAGAAGAAAAGCATGCATTGGCGGATTATTTAAAAGAAAGTCAAGAACATCTATTAATTGAAGTAAAGAACAAAAATCTACTGAAGGTCCAACAGACGAAACAAGAATACAGAAAAAATGTGATAAAATCAAGAATGGAGAGTTGGCAAAATAAAGCATTACATGGCCAATTTCTGGAAAAAATAAAAGACAAAGTGGACAGTGAAAAAACTTGGTTATGGTTAACATCTGGTACTTTAAAGAAAGAAACAGAATCATTGATCCTGGCCGCACAAGAACAGGCAATTCGTACAAATGCCATAAAGGCCAAAATTGATAAATCTTCAAATGATGCTAAATGCAGATTATGCAAGGAAGCTGATGAAACTGTAGCCCATGTGCTCAGCTGCTGCAAGAAAATCGCACAGACTGATTACAAATTACGACACAACTCTGTTGCACAAATGATCCACTGGAATTTATGCAAAAATTATAACATCCATACTGCTACAAACTGGTGGGAACACAAGCCTGAAAAAGTCACTGAAAACCAGATGGTCAAGATCTTGTGGGATTTTCGTATACAAACAGACAAGGTACTGGCGCATAATACACCAGACATCACGTTGGTCGAGAACAACAAGGTGACTATAATTGACATTGCAATACCAGGAGATAGCAAGGTCGATGAAAAGGAACACAAAAAAATTGCAAAATACCAGGACTTAAAAATTGAAATCCAACGATTATGGCACAAACCAGCAGTGGTAATTCCAGTAGTGATTGGAACACTGGGTGCTATCCCAAAAGCACTGGAATTACATTTAAAACAGCTCAAAATTGACAAAATCACCATCAGTCAAATGCAGAAAGCCGCACTGCTCGGTTCCGCACATATACTTCGAAAATACATTACGACTTCCTAGGCCCCTGGGTGGGGCTCGACTAGTAATCAATGCCAAATCTGGCGAAACAACTGGCCGCTGTGATACAATTGTATAATAATAATAATAATAATAATAATAATAATAATAATAATAATAATAATAATAATAATAATAATAATAATAATAATAATAATAATCAACTTGAAGAGTATGAAAGAGAAAAAACTGAAGAATGAGAAGATCAAAAAATACCTGATCAGAAGGTACTGGCTGAATACCAGAAAAATCGAAGAAGTTCTGGAAATTGTGAAAGAACAAATTACAGCAACAGCCAGAAAAATCGAAAGATATGAAGCCAGAATCACCCAGTACAAACAAAACCAACTGTTTCAATTAGACCAAAGGCGGTTCTACCAGACCTTGAATCAATCAACAGACATAGTAGTTGAAAAGCCTGAGAAAACTGAAACAACTGCATTTTGGAAAGAGCTCTGGGAAAATGAGAAGGACTATAACAAAAATGCTGGGTGGATAAAAGAGTTTGAGGAAAAATTCTCACACAAGAAAATGGAACTGATGCAAATAACAACTGAAATGATCAGCAAACGTGTGAGGAAAGTAAAGAACTGGACATCACCTGGCAGTGATCAACTGCATGGATTTTGGCTCAAACATCTGACCAGTCTGCATGAAAAAATGGCCCAAAAATTCAATGAGATGCTGCAAAAAGGAAGTATCAGTGAATGGTTGACAATTGGGAGAACATATCTGATACAAAAAGACCCAGCAAAAGGAGCAGCACCAGGAAATTATAGGCCAATAACGTGTCTACCCACTATGTTTAAACTATTGACTGGCATTATGGCTGACAGAATTCAAGATTATCTTGAAGAGAATGACATCTTACCAGATGAACAGAAAGGCAACAAACGAAAAAGCAGGGGCACAAAAGATCAGCTTTTGATTGATAAAATGATTCTGGAGAATTGCAAAAGCCGAAAAACTAATCTTCACGCAACATGGATTGACTATAAAAAAGCTTTTGATTCACTCCCACACAGTTGGATCATCAAGTGCCTAGACACCATTGGGATTTGTAAAAATGTTGGCAGTTTTATTGAAAACATGATGAAGCACTGGAAAACTGAACTGTTTGTGGGAAATGAAAATTACGGATTTGTCAACATCAAAAGAGGAATTTTCCAGGGAGACTCATTGTCACCATTACTTTTTATCATTGCCATGATCCCGCTGTCAACAATCTTACAAAAAACAAACCTTGGCTATCAAACATCCAAAAAAATCTAATAAAATTTCACACCTGTTGTACATGGATGATCTGAAGTTGTATGGAAAAAATGAAACTGAAATTCAGTCTCTGACCAACACTGTCCGAATCTTTAGCAATGATATCAGCATGGAGTTTGGTTTGGACAAATGTGCCACAGTAGCATTGAAGAAGGGCAAAATCACTGAAAGTGTGGGCATAAACATGCCTAATGGTCAAGCCATAAAGTGTCATCAGCCAGAGGCCTATAAATACTTGGGGATACTACAACTGGATAATATCAAACATGATCATGTGAAGAATGTGGTCAGTAAAGAATACACACAAAGAGTCAGAAAAATTCTCAAAAGCAAGCTCAATGGAGGCAACACCATCAAGGCCATAAACAACTGGGCAATACCTGTAATAAGATATACTGCTGGCATAATAAACTGGACACAGGCTGAACTGGACAATTTGGACAGAAAAACAAGAAAACTCATGACCATTCACCATTCACTTCATCCTCGTAGATATAGTCGACAGACTATATCTGCCCAGAAAAACTGGTGGCAGAGGACTTTTACAAGTAAAACAAACAGTAGAAGAAGAAAAACATGCATTGGCAGAATACGTCAAAGAAAGTAAAGAACCTGCATTGATTGAAGTAAACAACCGGAAGCTTCTGAAAGTGCAGCAGACCAAGCATCAGTATAGGAAAACTGCAATGCAAACTAGAGCCGACAGTTGGTGCAATAAAGCCTTGCATGGACAATTCCTCAACAAGATTGAAGGAAAAGTTGATAAGGAGAAGATCTGGTTATGGCTCACTAATGGAACACTGAAGGAGACAGAAGGCTTGATTCTTGCAGCCCAGGAGCAAGCAATTAGAACAAATGCAATCAAAGCCAAGATTGAAAAATCAGCTGATGACCCAAAATGCAGACTTTGCAAGGAAGCTGATGAAACAATTGATCATATCCTCAGCGGCTGCAAGAAAATCGCACAGACGGACTACAAACAGAGGCACAACTATGTGGCTCAGATGCTTCATTGGAACCTGTGCCACAACTACCACCTACCAGTGGTAAAGAACTGGTGGGATCATAAACCTGAGAAAGTAGTTGAAAACAAACATGCCAAAATACTTTGGGACTTTCGAATTCAGACTGACAAGGTTTTGGAATATAATACGCCAGACCTCACGATTGTGGAAAATAAAAAAGTGTGGATCATTGATGTCGCCATACCAGGTGACAGTCAAATTGATGAAAAACAACAAGAAAAACTTAACCAATATCAGGACCTTAAAATCGAATTACAGCGACTCTGGCATAAACCAGTACAGGTGGTCCCAGTGGTAATCGGCACACTGGGTGCTGTTGCCAAAAGACCTTAACCGGCATTTGAAAACAATAAACATTGACAAAATCATGATCTGTCAGTTGCAAAAGGCCACCGTACTTGGATCTGCGTGCATCATACGAAAATACATCACACAGTCCTAGACGCTTGGGAAGTGTTCGACTTGTGATATAGTGATACGAAATCCAGCATATAAATCTCGTTTGCTGTGTATTACATATTTTGTGAATAAATAATAATAATAATAATAATAATAATAACAACAACAACAACTACTACTACTACTACTACTACTACTACTACTACTACTACTATTATTATTATTATTATTATTATTATTATTATTATTATTATTATTATTATTATTATTTATTGTCATTGTACGTATATACGAAGGTGACCAGACGTCCCGCTTTTGGCGGGACAGTCCCGCTTTTCAGTAATTTGTCCCGCGTCCCGCGGCGTTTCCAAAAAGTCCCACTTTTTAAATTTGAATTTGCCCTGCAGGGTGAAATCCTGCCGGTTCGGCCGGGCCAGTCGTTCGGCGTAGAGTCGATGGAACTGGCGGCAGTTGCGGCACGGGGCTTCTCCCACCCGCTTCCCTCGCCCAGCTGGACGCCGCCATTCGGGTTATTTTGTCCTCTGCGCATGTGCAGAACTGGCGGCGGTCGCGGCGCGGGGCTTCTCCCGCCTGCTTCCCCCGCCCGGCTGGACGCCCCCATTTGGGTTATTTTGTCCTTTGCGCATGTGCAGAGGACAAAATAACCCGAATGGCGGCGTCCAGCCGGGCGGGGGAAGTGGGCAGGAGAAGCCCCGCGCCGCGACTGCCGCCAGTTCCATTGGCTCTAGGCCGAACGACTGGCCCGGCCGAACTGGCAGGATTTCACCTCTCTGCGGCGACGAACAGGTAAGCCTGCGCTAGTAGGAACCCAACCCTGGCTGCGATGAAGGGGGGTGTTTGGGGGGGTGCACAAAGCTGCAGGATAAGAGAGACGGACCCCTCCCATCTTGCTCCCCTAGAAACCCCCCCCCCATCAATGGTGTCCCGCTTTACAAAAAATAAGATCTGGTCACCTTAGTATATACACAGTACACTAAAGTGACCAGATTATTTTTTTTTTAAGCGGGACGGGGGGGCTGCCATTTGTTTTGCCCTCTGGGCATGTGCAGAATGCTGCGCATGTGCAGAGGGCAAAACACAGCAAATGTCGGCGTCCAGGTGGGCTGGACGGGAGCCCTTTGGGAGCCTGCCTCCCCTTCGGGAGGCCTTTCCTCGCCTCCCGCCTCCCCTTCGGGAGCTGCCCTGGGGCCGGGCTGGCAAGCGACAAACGGGAGGTGGGAGACAGGGAAAGGAGGCAGCCGGCAGCTTACCTGTCGCGAGCTCCAGGCATCCAAGCGCCGCGGTCTCCCAGTCGCCCGCCCGGCCCCAGGGCAACGGCGGCAGCGAGGCGACGGGGGGAAGGAAGGGGAGGGGGACGAGGAAGGGCTGTTTGCGCCGCCGGAGGGGCCGCTCGTGAATTCAAACCGACGACGGCAGCAGCGACGGCTCCTCGTCCCTCACCCCTCCATCCGCATCCCAACAGCAGCGGCGCCTCCGAGGGCGGGGCTAGGGATGGGGCGGGCGAAGGAGAGGAGGAGCAGCCCCCCTTCCCCCTCTCCCCAGCAGGCAGCCGCCTCGCTGAAATTCCGCCCGACTTGCTTCCGGTACCTCTCTTTTGTGTTTCCCCTTCTAAGGTGACCAGACATCCCGCTGTTTCGGCATTCTTTTCAAAAAAGCGGGACTTTTTGGAAAGAATGCGGGACGCGGGACACACGCTTGAAAAGCATGTCTGTCCCGCCAAAAGCGGGACGTCTGGTCACCTTACAGTACACCCATACAACGAAATTCACATAACACTTCAAGACCAGTCCCAACACACATAGCAATCCCCACCCGCCACGAATTCCCCACCCTGAACCACTCAAACATCCATACAACAGACCAAGTAATACTATCCAACAGCTCACTGATGGTGACCCTTCAATTCATTATTAAGTGCAATTATAGCTCTAGGATAAAAACTATTCAGAAAGTGTGTGGTCCGAGTTTTAATTGTTCTGTATCTTCTGCCAGAAGGCAACAGTTCAAAAAGATTGTAAGCAGGATAAGAAGAGTCTCTGAGAATATTGTGCAACTTCCTAGAACAGCGAGATGCAGAGATATCGTCCAGGGCTGGTAGCTGGAGCCCAATGATATTCTGGGCAGTTGTAATTATTTTCTGTAGAGCAGTGGTTCCCAACCTTCCTAATGCTGCGACCCACACCACGCCCCTGCGCCCCCACCGTGACCCACCCCACCGCCGCCATTTGGGTTCTTTTATCCTCTGCGCATGCGCAAAGCGTGCTGCGCATGCACAGATGGTAAAATAACCCAAATGGCGGCAGCGGGGTGGAGCGCGGTGGGGGCGCGGGTTGTGGGGCGCAATATGGCCAGGCTTGTGGCAGTGGAGGGGGGAGCAGAGGATGCCGGGGCGACCCCTGGGAAATGGTCATTTGACCCCCAAAGGGGTCCCGACCCCCAGGTTGGGAACCACTGCTGTAGAGCTTTTTTGTCTGCTGCAGAGCTGCTTCCATGCCATGCATATGAATTGTGTCTCTAGAATAGATCATGCTAAGCTTAGAGCAGAGGCCTTCAAACTTGGCAACTTTAAGACTTGCGGACTTCAACTCCCAGAACTCCCATGTGGAGTCATGTTTGTCTGAATCATGTTTGGTTGAACCTTGCTGGGTGATGTAATGAAGGGGCTTGGTTGTGCCATGGGTGAGCTCTGCTGATAGTTAATCAACGGTGAAATCTACTTACTTTTCCTACCGGTTCGGAAGTGTTTGCCCCGCTCGCACCATCGCATGTGCTTTTTCACCCTCTGCGCATGCGCAGAAGGCTTTGCGCATGCACAGAAGGTTTTGTGCATGCGCAGAGGGTTAAAAACAAGAAAATGGCAATGTCCAGGTAGGTGGGCGGAGCCTCGCACTGCCACCACCGGTTCTCCGAACCACCGGCGGCCACCGCTACCAGTACACCCAGACAGGCCGAACTGGTAGCATTTCACCCGTTAAGATAATCCTATTATGTCTTGGAGGCAGGGGTGGGTTTCACTCCAGCAGAGCTGTCTGGAGAATTCTGGGAGTTGAAGTCCACAAGTCTTAAAGTTGCCAAGTTTGGGGACCCCTGGCTTAGAGTGTCGTGGGAATTCATTGATAGTGGTTTATGCAAAGCCTGCTAACTGTGGTTTGTAAGGACATGATTTGTCACTCAGCCAACTTCTGTCTTCAAATGTGAAAAAAGTCAGGACCCACCCCTCTCCTAGAAGAATGAAATATTCTAGGAAAAATATTAAAAAGGCATAATATTTCCCCTAAAAGAGAAATAAAAATCTTAAAGGAAACAGAAGCTCAAACTCAGCTCCCTGCCCTCTGCAGATATTTTGGTGCCAGCCTATCTACAAAACTAAAGATGTTCACCCTCCAGGCAGGGGTGGATTCCTCCCGGTTCGGACCAGATCGCCCGAACCGTTAGCGACCCGCTGGAGATGTAATTTTGGCATCATGGATCCGGTTCTGTCTGTGCCAGTCCGTGTTCGCCGCCATCTTTTTTTCTGAATGTTCGGCCGATTTTCCTGTGTTTGGATGGCTTCACAGCATTCTGTGCTTTGAAAAAAGCCCTGCCGCCCACCCCGGGTTAATATTGACCTTTATTTCTTTGCCCGAAACACAGCTGAAGAGCTCCTCAGCTCGGGCTGAATCCACCATGTGCGGAAGTGAAATTGCGCAAGTGGACGTGTGCGCACGAGCGGAGCGAGGGCGCATGGGTGAAATGTCGCAATACGAACCGGTAGTGAAGGTAAGTGAAACCCACCCCTGCCTCCAGGACATAATAGGATTATCTTAACGGGTGAAATGCTACCAGTTCGGCCTGGTCTGGGTGTACTGGTAGCGGTGGCCGCCGGTGGTTCCGAGAACCGGTGGCGGCAGTGCGAGGCTCCGCCCACCCATCTGGACATTGCCATTTTCTTGTTTTTAATCCTCTGCGCATGCACAAAACCTGCACATGCGCAAAGCCTTCTGTGCATGCGCAAAGCCTTCTGCGCATGCGCAAAACCTTCTGCACATGCGCAGAAGGTGAAAAAGCACATGCGATGGTGCGAGCGGGGCAAACACTTCCGAACCGGTAGGAAAAGTAAGTAGATTTCATCGCTGATTAACTATGAGCAGAGCTCACCACATGGCACAACCAAGCCCCTTCATTACATCACCCAGCAAGGTTCAACCAAACTTGATTCAGACAAACATGACTCCACATGGGAGTCCTCAACCAATAGGATACAGTCCTTGCCACGGGAACAGAAAGTTCAAGTTCAAAGCCCAAGAAAGGATATAAATAACACTCACCTCTCCACTCCATTTGTTCAGCTGCCCAGAACCTAAAACTGTGGGATCCCACTTCAAAATGTAGATCACATCACGACTAGCTATAAGATGAGGACATATGCCGGTCCAATATCCGATTTATTCCATATAAATAATGCTGCACTTCAGTGGTTAAATGGCCTAGAATCGACATTGGTATTTGAACATATATATTTTTAAATTTTATATTTCATTTTTACTAATCTTGGAGAAATATAATGTACAGGTAGTCCTCAACTTATGACCACAACTGAGCCCAAAATTTCTGTTGCTAAGTGAGACAATTGTTAAGTGAATTTTTCCTCATTTTACAACCTTTCTTGCCATACTTGTTAAGTAAATCACTGCAGTTGTTAAGTTAATAACACGGTTGTTAAGTGAATCTGGCTTCCCCATTAACTTTGCTTGTCGGAAGGTCGCAAAAGGTGATTCCATGACCCTGGGACCAGGGGTGAAATGCTCCCGGTTCGGGCCGGCCGGCCGGTCGTAGAACCGATAGCGATCACAGCGCGAGGCTTCCCCCACCCACCTGGACGCCATTTGGGTTCTTTTACCCTCTGCGCATGCGCAGAACGCTTTGTGCATGCGCAGAGGGTAAAAGAACCCAAATGGCAGCATCCAGGCAGGTGTGGGAAGCCTCGTGCTGTGATCACTATCGGCTCTACAACGACCGACCGGCCCGCCCGAACTGGGAGCATTTCACCCCTGCCTGGGACACTGTAACCGTCATAAATATGAACCAGTTGCCCAGCATCCAAATTTTGATCATGTGACCAGGGGGATGCTGCAATAGTCGTAAGGGTTAAAAACGGCCCTAAGTCACTAAATGAATTGTAAGTCAAAGACTACCTCTATAGTCCATGTATGATATGTCATATATGCTGAATAAATAAGGGAAGGCAGTGCCATCTAGAGGACAGGTATCCACACTGCAACCAGACTGTAGCCAGGAAAAGCTGGGAAAAAAAATTTTTTAAAGGGCTTCTTAGATGCGTTTTACATGAGCCACTGTGTGGTCAAACATAGAATTGGTTAATTGGATAAAGCAATGAATGAGAAGCTAGGAATTTCCAGTTAGGAAAATCAACCCCCTGTAAAAATATTCAACCCCGTGTAAAAAGCTAGTAGACCCCATATTAGGAAGCTCTATAAGAATCTTTCTTCCTCCAAATCTTTTTTCTTGTATATTAAAAGAGGGAAATTTCACTCACCATGCCACCGTGCACTGCCTGCTTTATATTTCTTTGTTTTTTTATTTTATTCAAAAGATTAAAATACAAAACAAAAAAAATTAATAAAGACGAAGCAAAAGTAGACAAGGATTTTATAAAGAAAAATGTGAGTTAAAAAGAAGAAACAAAAGCACATATTATGCCCCACATATCCTTGTCCCAAAAGTAGACAAGGATTTTATAAAGAAAAATGGGAGTTAAAAAGAAGAAACAAAAGCACATAGAATTTATAACATTCTACATCTATTTGCAATTCAAATTTATTTCATAAACTGTGTGTAATGTTAGGACAAATGGCACTGCCCCAGGGGTGAAATCCAGCATGTTCTGACAGGTTCTGGAGAACCGCTAGCGGAAATTTTGAGTAGTTCTGAGAACTGGCAAATACCACCTCTGGCTGGCCCCAAAGTGGGGTGGGAATGGAGATTTTGCAATATCCTTCCCCCATGAGTGAGGAGGGAATGGGAATTTTGCAGCATCCTTCCCCTGGACTGGGGTGGGAATGGAGATTTTGCAGTATCCTTCCCCTGCCACGCCCACCAAGCCATGCCCACCAAGCCACAGCCACAGAACTGGTATTAAAAAATTTGGATTTCACCACTGCACTGCCTGTACTGATAATGAAGACAGAACACTAAACAACTTGGATTATTTTATCTTTATAGACAAATGGATCATAGAATAAATTAATCCAGAATTCTCCCTTGAGCCACAAATGACCAGGCTCAAATGATCATATTTTGGTCCATATGAAGGTCAGTTCCCTTGGGGAGAAAAAATACATAATATTGGGAAAAGTGCAAAGAACGAGGACATCAGTAGCTAGGTGGATGGATGAGCCGAGGTGGCGCAGAGGTTAGAGGCAGGTACTGCAGGCCACATTAGCTGACACTGATCTGCAGGTCAGCAGTTCAAATCTCACCGGCTCAAGGTTGACTCAGCCTTCCATCCTTTCGAGGTAGGTAAAATGAGGACCCAGATTGTTGGGGGCAATATAAATATATACATTGCTTACTGGTGTAAACCGCTTAGAGAGTGCTTGCACTGTGAGGTGGTATATAAATGTCACTAATAAATAAATAAATAAATAAATAAATGTCACTAATAAATAAATAAATAAATTACAGTTACAGCAGCGATGGGTTCGCTAGCTGAAGATCTGAAGGGTAGATTGGGAGTACAATCTCGATTGAGTCTGAATCTGCGGAGGAGGATGAACTGGAGCTGGAGCCAACGGAGATCGAGGGGGCAGCTTCGTTGGCTTCGGAGGAATGTGGGGAGGAGCAGGATGAGGCAGCCCAGGGCCCCTCATGATTGGGATGGCTTGTTAGCAGGGAGGAACGGGGGCAGAATGACTGAGAGAGGGCAAGCAGTGGAAATGAAGAGCGAAGGAGCTCAGGTGATGAGCAAGGACCGCCCCCTCCTGATCCCCGAGCACGGAGAGTGGAGAGAAGGCGGGAACATTGCAGGCCGACCCGACGACTCGGGAGGAGAGCGCCCTGCCCCTCTTCACAAGGGACACCTGGGAATTGAGCTTTAAGGAGACACTGTGGGGAGGGGCATTTCTTGGGAACAAACATTGAATTTGTAGAGTTTGTGTGCAGGTACAGACATTTGGAGTTTGCAGGACTGCTTGCTTCTTCCTTGCTTCGTGGACTCAGTGCCTTGTTCCTGACTTCGTGGACTCATTGTTTGTTCCTTGCTTCATGGACTCATTTCCCTGTTCCTTTGCTTTGCTGGACTGTGCGCAGCCAAAGGCTGCCATGTGTATGTGTGTGCGCTTTGCTCTGAGACTTGCAATGAACATGGGAGCGTTTGGGGCGGAATTTGGAGCATTAAAGAAGAGTTTGAACTCTCAGCTGGCTGTGTGACTGTCAGCTGGCTGTGTGACCTTTGTGCCTTCTCCCGGATCATCACACCCTGCCTAGAAAACTGTCAGTTGTTAAGTTAATTTTACGACCTTTCTTGCCACCGTTGTTAAGCGAATCACCGCAGTTGTTCAGTTAGTAACACAGTTGTTAAGTGAATCTAACTTCCCCATTGATTGTCAGATGGTCACCAAAGGAGATCACATAACCCCACGACATTGCGACCGTCATAACTATGAACCAGTTGCCAAAGCATTTGAATTTTGATCATGTGACCAACGGTCGTAAGTGTGGGAAAACGGGCATAAGTCACTTTTTTCAGTGATGTCACTTTGAATGGTCACTAAATGAATTGTTGGAAGTCGAAGAATGCCTGTAGAACATCCTGGAGAAAATCCATCTTTCCGTTGGTAACAGTCAGTACTGACTTGAGGGGACGTCAGAGGTGGGTTCCTCCCGGTTCGGACCGGTTCTATAGAACCGGTAGTAACTTGAGGGCCTGGGTCGTTAGAACCGGCAGTGACCCAGGCCTGCCACGCCCCCAAGCCGGATCTCCCGGCGTGCCATAGGCACCACCATCTTGTTTTTAGCTTCTGCGCATGCGCAGAAGCTTTTTTGATGTACTGCGCACATGCGCTGCCCCCGCAGCGCATCCCTGAGCGAACCGGCAGCAAAGAAAACCAGAACCCACCCCTGGGGGACGTCACATAATCCCCCAATTGATCAATTAGAATCTGAAGGAGGAATGTTAAGAGAGATTTGAAACCAGCTTCCTTGAGGAGACATATAACCTTACATGGCAGGGAAACCAGAGTGAAATAGAACAATAGTGTTGAAAGCTGACTCAGCGGTCTTGGACTAAGCGGCTATTAAACATGGTTAGCTGAGCAAACCATGGTGATGGATCACATGTAACGCCAAGTCACAAATGATGTTTGGGTTCCTACCTATCAGTGGGATTCACATCCTGGTACCAAGACTGGTTCTTCTCTCTATCCTGCATCTGCACAGAACACCTGAGTGAATCCAGATGTTGTGGTTGGTTATTGGTTTGGCAGATTGTTCAAACACAGCCACTTCTGGAGACTTGATGATGATTCAACAAGCAATGGTTTTAGCGTGATTACAGAACATCAGTTTTGAAGCGCAGGCGGTTAAGCTTTGCCACTAGTTTCCATCTTTTAATTTAAACTTTTCTTACCAAGCTGGGCCTCTCTTCTTGCATGCTAAAAACTATGTTAGCTGAAAAATGGTCTCATGAATTAACCCATTTCCTAGCTTGATATCACACCCAAACTCTCCAGTAAGACTTTGTATGATGCATAGACACAAAGACACCAGTAGTGGGTTCTAAATCCAGTCACAAGTAAGGCTTGGGGCTATTCGCTTGTGCGGGCACGCAGAAGTGTCCCAGGTGGGTGGGCGGAGCATCCCATCGCCACCACTACCAGTTCACAGAACCGGGCCGCACCAGGAGCAACCCACCACTGAACAACACTGTTATGGCCCGCCAGCAGCCCGTGCAGCTGGTAGCTGATTCCGACAGTGAAGAGGCTGATGTGGTGATGCGCCAGCGGCCTGTGCAACTGGCACCCGAGTCGGACAGTGAGGAGGCTGGAGAGGACTCGGTGCCAGAGGCAGAGATTCAGCCAGGGCCTTCAGAACCTCCAGAAGCTCCCATCAGTGACGAGGAAGAAGAGGAGGAGCCTATTCTCAATGCACGGGCACTCAGAGCTGCCAAAAGGCAGGAATGGTTCCTCAGGAGGAGGTCTCCTCGGGAGTAAGTCTTGGGGCTAATTGGCCACTCCCCTAGCCAATTAAAGGGATGATGACGAAGGAGTTAATTTGCAGGAAACAATTATGTTCATATTCCTTCGTGTCTTGACTCCAGAAACGTCTGATCGGCTCTTGTTCTCTCTCTTGGCATTTTTCCTGTAAATTGCTTCTGGGCATTTTGCCAACCACCATAAGATTGCTGTTATCTACAAGACTGTTTACTCAGAATTGAGTTATTATTTTGTGGACTCGTGCTGGCTGTTAATGAAGTTGAATTAACAGCCAATGTTCAGAAAAGACTGCTTTAAACTATATTTGTGTTTGATGACTACTAAGAAAGCTCATTAGTAGTCCTTAATTAGTAAACTAAGGTTTGTACAGAATTTGTGTGTGCTGCATTCTTTGTGGTCCATAGCTGGGGCAGAACAGACACAGAAATAAACTTTGAAACATCCAATCACAATGGTGTTTTGGTTTCGGAAATACAAAATTCAAATACTTTTT
The DNA here is from genome assembly GCA_023053685.1 of Diadophis punctatus similis. NCBI lineage: Eukaryota > Metazoa > Chordata > Lepidosauria > Squamata > Dipsadidae > Diadophis > Diadophis punctatus. The sequence continues at coordinate 1,063,703 of JALIGW010000046.1, forward strand.
TGATCATTATCAATTCATCCCACTTGAAAATGTATACGGGTTGTCCTGGACTTACGACCACAATTGAGCCCAAAATTTCCATTGCTAAGCAAGACAGTTGTTAAGTGAGTTGCGCCCCATTTTATCACCTTTTTTGCCACAGTTATTAAACGGATCACTGCAATTGTTAGATGAATCATATGGTCATTAAGCAAATCTGATTTTCCCCTTTGATTTGGCTTGTAGGAAACCGGCTGGGAAGGTTACCAATGGTGATCACATGACCCCGGGATGGTGCCACCATCATAAGTACATGCCAGTTGCCAAGAGCCCAAATTTTGATCATATGACCATGGGGGGGTGCTCAGGGGTGGGTTCCACTTCCCTTCCCTTACCGGTTTGCATCACGTCAGAAGTGCGGGGTAATGACCTTCTGCGCATGCGCAGAAGCCTTTTAAGGACCGGCGACCGGAGGACCGGTTCAGGGGTGTGGCCAGCCGGCCATCGCTGCCAGTTCAGTGAGCGGGGGCAAATTTCTGCCACCGGTTCGGGCGAACCGGTCCAAACCGGGAGAAACCCACCACTGGAGATGCTGCATTAGTGGTGTGAAAACTGGTCATAAGTTACAATTTTAGTGCCGTTGTAACTTCGAATGGTCACTAAGCAAATGGTTGTTAAGTCGAGGACCACCTGTATTCTCAAGGGGTGGGGGAGAGAAAGGGATTCTTGAAACGGAGGTCTTACTGCACCGTTTTCTGGATCTTTCATACTGTCAGCTTCTTTTTAATCAGACTCGGCCTTCAGGCCAAACAAAGGAAGTTGAGATTTGACAAGCTTAAAATGGAATCCATTCAAGCTGCCTTCAGTCTCGTGGGGAATTTGGTCACCCCACAAAGCTTGTAATTAAACTCCCGGGCTTAAGAGAGCAGCTGCCTTGACTGCAGTTGACTATAATTCATCAGAACCCGGCGAAACTCTGCCAGGGATGAGATAATAAGGCTGGGTTTGCCAAGAGTTTCAACCCTAATGTGTGGCTCCCTAGTCCTTTAGTGGTTTTCCTGCAACAGTTCACTCTTGACTCCCAGATACATGGAGAATGTAATGGTATGTGGGAAAGATCTTGGAAAACAGGGTCAAGAGAATAGGGAATAGTCAGATAAAGGACAGCATAGCCCACAAGTATGGGGCTACCCTCAAAGAGCATCCGGAGACTCCAACTGGTACAGAATGCAGCTGCGCGAGCTGTAGTGGGTGTACCGAGATACACCCACGTAACACCTATCCTTCGCCAGCTGCATTGGCTGCCAATTAGTCTCCGGTCGCAATTTAAGGTGTTGGTCGTTACCTTTAAAGCCCTACATGGCTCAGGGCCAGGTTACCTTCGGGACCGCATCCTACCACATACCTCCCTACGACCGGTTAGGTCCCATAGAGAGGGCCTCCACCGGGTCCCATCGGCCAAACAATGTTGGTTGGCGGGGCCACGGGGGAGAGCCTTCTCTGTGGGAGCCCCGTCCCTCTGGAACCAACTCCCACCAGAGATCCGGACTATCCCCACCCTGCTGGCCTTCCGTAAAGCCATAAAAACTTGGCTCTTCCGGCAGGCGGGGTGAATAGGAAGATCAGATTCCCCCCATGAATGTTGTTTTTATAATTGTTTTAACTATGCATTTTAATTTTAAATTATGATAATTGTTTTTATTGTACGTTTCTTATCATGTTGTACGCCGCCCTGAGTCCCACGGGATTGGGCGGCCTATAAGAACGTTTATTAAATTAAATTAAATTAAATAATGGGTGGGGAAAGCAGCTTAGAATAACAGCGTTGGAAGGGACCCTGGAGGTCTTCTAGTCCAACTCCCTGCTTGAACAGACTCTACACCAGTGTTTCCCAACCCTGGCAACTTGAAGATGTCTGGACTTCAACTCCCAGAATTCCCCAGCCAGCATTCGCTGGCTGGGGAATTCTGGGAGTTGAAGTCCAGACATCTTCAAGTTGCCAAGGTTGGGAAACACTGCTCTACACCATTCTGGACAAATGGTTGTCCAATCTCTTCTTAAAAACCTTCAGTGATGGAGCACCCACAACTTCTGAAGGCAAGCCATTCCATTCATTAACTGTTCTCATTGTCGGGAAATTGCTCCTTTGTTCTAGATTGGTTCTCTCTTTGATTGGTTTCCATCCATTGCTCCTTGTTCTGCCTTCAGGTGCTTTGGAGCAGGGGTCCCCAACCTTTTGGACCTCAGGGACCACTAAATTCATAATTTTAAATCCTGCAGACCACTAATATGATCTGCCTAATGACTGGCTGGTTGGGCGTGGCTAGGTGGTCATGTGGCTGGGTGGGCGTGGCCAATTTGATGTCACTCACATCGAGGGACACTTCGCTGGCCTTTACTCGCCCCTCACCTCCCAGCCACTCCTTACCTGCCCGCCCGGGCTCCTTAGGGCCCCAATAGGAAGCAGTTGTTGGAGCTAAGCAGCCACCATGAGAAAGAGTTGGCAAAACAGCTGGCTCAGTTCAAATTGGATCTGACCGAGAAGGAGGCTCAGCAGAAGCACCTCACTGAGGACTACGAGCATAGGCTTTCCAAGCAGAGAGAAGATCTGCGGGAGTGCAAGGCCAGGTAATGGCGCCTGGAGGCTCAGCGGGCTGAGATGGTCAGCCAGTTCCAGGCCATGATGCAGTCCCACTGGAACAAGGCCTCTGATTTAAAAAAAGAAAATGGTGGTGTCCAGGCGGGTGGGCGGAGCCTCGTCCTGCCGCCGCTACCGGTTCTCTGAACCAGCGGCACCTGCCACTACCAGTATGCCCGAACCGGGCCGAACCGATAGCATTTTACCCCTGGAAATTAACTTTCAGCTTGTGGTTTGCATCGCTGAGCAGATGAAGGATGGCATATGTACAGGGAGTCCTCGAATTACAACAGTTCATTTAGTGACCATTCAGAGGTGGTATTCAGCCGGTTCAGACCGGTTGAGGTGAACCAGTAGTAGCGACTTGTGGGTGGGGATGGGTGGGAACGGGTGGGGGTGGGTGGGCCTACCCCCGCCCACATGCCCCGGCGCTATGCTGTCCTATTTAGGCACATTTTCAAGCTGCGCACATGCATGCAAGCCACGCACATGAGCAAGGCACATGCGTGGAAGGCCGGGTGCATGTGTGGAAGGGCCGCGTGCGATCATGAATATCACTCCTGTGACCATTCAAAGTTACAATGGCCCTGAAAAAAAATGACTTATGACCGTTTTTCATTCACTTAACAACCATTTCAGCATCCCCGCTGATCAAAATCCAGATGCTTGACAATTGACTCATATGTATGACGCCCGCAGTGTCCCAGGGTCACATGATCACCTTCTGCCACCTTCTGGCAAGCAAAGTCAATAAGGAAACCACATTCCCTTAACAATCGTGTTGCTAACTTAACAACTCCGCAGCGATTTGCTTAACAAATGGGACAGCAAAGCTTATAAAACGGAGCAAAAACAACTGTCTCATTTAGCAACGGAAAAATTTGGGCTCAATTGCAGTCGTTCGTCGAGGACTGTTTGTATTTACTCCAAGATCTCATCAAGCTCCTTAGTGTCATCCATGCCGCAGTGCAATCTTTAAAATTTTGCTGGCACTATTATTACAGTTGCATGATCATCTCTGAGAATTTTGCCATCGTTCCAGCTGGCTGTCAGAGGTTGAGGACAAAGGAATGACGACCAAGTCGTGTCTCAGCACCTGAGAGGCAACTTTACGTCAACGCTCACCGCCTGGTTGATGAGTTCCTCCTTCTTCCATGATGGATGCTTCAGCTTCATCAACTCCTGCCCTGGAGCGAGGGAACTGAGATGACAGCTTGGGAATAAGCTGTAGCTTGCCCCGTGTGTAGTGATTCATCCCTCTACATTCGGAAGGAAGTACAAATAGGAGGTCCGTACCAAGTTGGAAGGCGTTGTGTTTGCAGCTTCCTTACTGTAGCAGTTCCCTGGAGATGCAAGGACACAAAACAACAAGGATTTACCGGAAGAATAGCATCATTCTAGCCTCATCCAGCAGCCCATCAAAAGTGGCCTTCTTAGTACCAGCTGAAGATCTTCAGATGGACACCAGCATAGAAGAAGCATGGCCAGTTTGCCAAGGACAATTCATCTACTTAAAAGCAGATGATTTGGCCCGATGGCCTACCAATCAAACCATGGAACCCTTGACAGCGGCTCAACCAAAATCTTGGGAAGTTTTCAACTCCTTCCAGCTAAGCCCAAAGAAAGAAGGTGATCCTGAGGTGGTCTTGGATTACTTAGAAGGCCATTGCAAGCCCCACCACAGTGAAGCTTACGAACGTTTCCTCTTCCGGACCCGTTTCCAAGAGCTTCGTGAGCCATTTGAAGATTTTGTGGCCGACCTACATTACAAGAGCCATTTCTGTAACTTTGGAGAGCAACGGGAGTCTATGGTGAGGGACCAGGTGATCGTGGGCTGCCGAAACAGTCTAATCAGGCAACAGTTGCTTGATCATGACAACCTTGATCTTGGGGAAGCTCTGCAGATTTGCCGTTCGGCTGAGGAGAAGCAACCTCAACATACTGAGGATTCCTCTAGACATCCCAATACGAGTTCAGATGAGGAGAAGACTTCATTCCAAGCCAAAGAGAAGAAGCAACAGACCCCACGGAGGAAACCCCGGCGTGTCCGGAAGATGGCCAAGAAGCTAAACCAGCGGCCTCAAGAAGGTGACAATCGCCCTAGGAAGGAGTCCTTCAAAACATACGTTTGAGCCAGACCACTAATCTGAATGAATGAAGTATTGCTTGAAACACTGAAGCCATGCTAGATGGACAGTTAATTCTTCTGCCATGTAGAGGTGGACCTCTGAATCTTCTCTAAGCATTTGTGTCGTACGATGAAGGTTGTGAAAGCAATAGATGGAAGGAAGATGATCTTCTTTCGGTCACCGAAGGAAGACGCTGTTGTGTAGTTTGTAAAATAGAGGCTAAGGTGACGTCTTGTGCAAAGTTGGGTAAGTCACTCAGCCTTGATCCTCCGTCTAACAGCCCCAAATACAATCTCTACCAAGTAAACTCACTTCAAATGTCACGTGCTGGAATTCCAGCAGAAACCTAAGCCTGAGAAGATTATAGGGAGACACCCTCTAAAGTTGCCTATTTGTCTGATATGGTTGATTTAAACTGGGGTTTAATTCTGGTTTTTGAATTCTCATGGCATCTCTAAAATCCCAGCCGCAAATTTCACATTGGGAAATATGGCTCCTGAATGACTAAGCCTTATGTTCATTTCATCGGGAAAGGAGGAAGAGAGAGTGACTTTTAAAAGGAAATTCAATTACTTGAAACGTAGCCTAGTTTTGTTGGAGTAAAGTTCTAAGAAACGAAGCCATACAGATTTCCTTTTCCCAATTCTTGGAGCAAGTAAAAGCGGTAGAGAACTCCGTGTCAACTTTCTGTTTTATATTGTTAAATTATTCAATAAATTATTGTTCGCCCACGTGGCTACAAACCTACTGATGTCTACTTATATTTATCTACTAAGTTATTTATTATCCAAAATAAAATGTTGGCTTTATTACTAGCATGGTTTGGTCCTTGGGCATTTTAATTATTTTAGGCTGCAATCCTCTACACATACAAACACTCAGAGGAAATGAATATTGAATGTGCTTAACATAACTTTTGATAAAGTAAATTAGGGTAGGATAGTTTTCTATTTCTGCCTGTATTTTTTTCTGAATCCACTCCTTACAAAAGCCTCTTTAGAAGGTTAGAGAGCTCACCTGAACAGCGCAAGATGGGCTAGGTATAATTTATTAGCAAGGGGTAATTTCTCAAATAAGCAGGAGAAAATGTTCAAAAACCCTTCCAACATTGGAAAAAGAAGATACACTACCAAAAATATGAGAACTTAAACTTGGAGAATATTCAACAATAGCAAAGAGTAAATTAACAGCCTGAGATATTGTTATGTTGATTGATTAATAATATGCCTGATTTTTAGATTATGCTTAAAAGGTTTTGAGCAACAAGGAGTTAAAGATTTAGAGAAATTTTGAAATTAAGAATTTGTTAGTATAATTTAATCTTATTTTTATTGAATATTACACCCTGTACTTTTTCTGGGAAGTCGGGGGGGGGGGAGAGAGGGGGGAGGATGGGGGGAAGGGGAGGGGGAAGGGGGGGAGAAAAAGAGAAAAATGTTTGTACTTTGTACTAATAAAACTTTTTGAAAAAAAAACAATAGCAAAATGAACAGAATATGTTCACCACAGAAGGCAACCCAGTATAAGTGAGAACGGTTTCCATATATAGTTTATATTACACAACAAGGCATTATATTTAAAGTATAGTTTTGAAGGGGAAAAGTAAATTAAAGTGAAATTAGAAATATACACAAAAAATGAAAATGTTTAGAACGAGTCAGCAACCCGCAGCTCTGGAGCCGCATGTGGCTCTTTCACCCCTCTGCTGTGGCTCCCTGTCGCCAGTCGGCACCACAATTTTAAGAGGATCTTCCGGTTAGGGTGGGGGGAAGCAGGGCACGCCAGGAAGAGACTCTATGGCAAGGGACGGGTTTTCCGGTCAGCTCCACAATTGATAGGACTTTCAGTTTGGACAGGTAGAGGAAAAAGGACGCTGCAATAGGAGGAAACTCTATGGTGGGGAAACCGGACTTCCGGTCGGCTCCAAAATTGAACGGGTGGCTTCCGGTTAGGACCTTTGTGGCTCTTTGAGTGTTTAAGGTTGCCGACCCCTGTTTTAGAAATATTATATACTGTATCAGTTAAGTACAACAAAGGGGAATTTAAATTATGGTGACCTGCTTTACGAATGTCATGAGTTATGACTGAAATTGGAGGCTAAATTATGGTCATAAGTCGAGGGCTACCTTTATGCTTAGCAATTGTAGAACATTAACTCACTCTTCAGAGAACGAATAAAGTACAGCTGATCCTTGATTCACAACCACTCGTTTAGTGACTGTTTGAAGTTACAATGGCAGTGAAAGAAATGTCTTGTGACTAATTTTCACTCTTATGACTGTCACAACATCCTCATGGTCACATGATCAAATCTGGGCGCTTGGCAACCAGCTGGTATTTATGACAGATGCAGTCTGTCCTGGGGTCATGTGATCATCATTTGTGACCTTTGATCAGTAAAGTCAATCTGGAAAGCCAGATTCGCTTAATGACCGCATCATTCACTTAATAACCACAGTGACTCTCCTGACAACTGTGGCCAAAAAAGGTCATAAAATGAAGCACACTTAAAAACCAGGAAGCTAAGATAACATTGCTTTTATTGTCGCAGTGTGAATCCTTTCTCTTCACCCAAAATTTCCGTTGCTAAACGAGGCAGTGGTAACCCTGAAGCCTCCAAGATGGCCTCAGCCAGGTTCACTTCAGGGTTGCCACTGCCTCGTTTAGCAACGGAAATTGTGGATGAAGAGAAAGGATTCACACTGCGACAATAAAAGCAATTTGTTTTTATTGTTTTAAATGTGGTTTTAAGTATATTCTGCAAGCCGCCTTGAGTCACCGTGGGAGAATAGGCGGCAATATAAATTCAAGAAATAAACAAAATAAATAAATAAAATGTTATCTTGGCTTCCTGATCTCCCTGCCACAACTTCTTGCATCAGACTGTTCACATCCTATCCAGAAGTCTTTCCTTTTCTCTGCAGGTGGCTGTGGATTCTGGGCATCTGCCTTTCCCATTTCACCTTTGGGGAAGTGCCCAGGCAAGTTGCTGAGCTGAGCTGGAGAAGGTAGAAGAACAGCCTCCATCCAAACTCTTGAGAAACATTGCCTGCAGGACATCTACCCATGGGAACCTGGAAACGCGCCTTCGCCACTGCCTGAGCATGAAAAGACTTTGCCTGGAGCAAAAGGGAAAAATGAGAAGTGACTTATGTTAATACTTCCACGTTGAGTCTACAGGATGTGTTCAGGCGTGTGCCTTCAAAATGGTATCTGGTCCGGAGAAGCTGGACAGGCACCAAAACTGGCTTGACACAAAGGAGACCGACCCAATCATTAGCCACTTCCGACTCCTTGCGGCTCGTGCCTGGCAATTAATTCCCAGAGGATGGATGTTTCTGATTCAACTCCATTGGAAAAAAGAGAGAGAAAGAGAGAAAAAAACCCACATTACAAGTAGTCCTCAACTTATGACCACAATTCAGCCCAACATTTATGTCGCTAAGTGAGACAGTTGTCAAGTGTGTTTTACAATCTTTCTTATCACAGTTGTTAAGTGAATCACTACAGTTGTTAAGTGAATCACCGCAGTTGTTAAGTGAAACTGGCTTCCCCATTGTGTCAGAAGGTCGCAAAAGGGGATCATGACCAGTGGTGGGTTGTAAATAATTTTTCCACCGGTTCGCACGTGTGATGATGCTTCTGCGCATGCAGAGCCTCCCGCCGCCGCTGCTACCGGTTCTAAGAACTGGTCCGAAGCGGGAGCAACCCACCGCTGATCATGACCCCTGGACACTTCAAGCATCATAAACATGAACCAAGCGTCTAAATTTTGATCACATTTACTGTAGGGATCCTGCGACGGTTATAGGTGTGAAAAATGGTCATTTGTCGCTTTTTTCAGCGCTGTTGCAATTTCAAACGGTTATTAAATGAATGAGGGCTTATTAAGTCGAGGGCTACCTGTATTTTGGTCAGCAGCACAAAAACAGAGAGCGAAGAGAGAACTCAGCACCAGGGCTGAGCTCTTTGTAGATTTACAACGAGCATGGACATTTTTGAGATATTTCACACCTGGATTAAAGAACTGGAATGTCTGATAAAGCCACAGC